>JAPWTK010000088.1:1230000-1390336 GCA_029963805.1 Aromia moschata | reverse complement strand
AAAAATGGTGCCTCCAGAGCAAGAGGAATCAAGAATGCACATTTGCGCTGACATTCTAAACAGCACTGACTAACAAGCTGATGGCTAACTAACAGGCTTGTTAGACCCGGTGACACTGAAGGGAACACGATTCGAAAGTGTGGAAGCCGTTAAAGCAAAAGCGATGGAGGTTCTGAATCATCTGACAGAAGTGGACTTCCAGCACTGCTTTTAACAAATGGAAACGTCATATGGAGCGGTTTAGAGATCGCCAAAGGGAGTACACTGAAGGCGAAAAAGTTGCTACTAGAATTCGTAACGAATAAAAAGTGTTATGACAGCAGTTCGGTTATTTAATAGCCACACCTCGTATTGTGACCAGCTCGGAAAAGTACCAGTTACATCGGAAGTGCTACCAACTTACGGTTTTCGAATAGAACACCCTGTATATTATTCTATCTGCATATGCAAATATTTATGTCTAGTCATAAACATCGTTTAGTACACATTTCAGATGATTCGAGGGTGGTGAAACAGGCGAAAATTTCCCTTTTTTTTGGGTCGTTCTTTGATTTTCTGTTATATTCTTAGGACTTCTTTGTAAACTTTCGTCGAAGATAGACGAAACATATATTTTCAGTCCCTTAAAGACATCCAAAGGATAATCTGGATAGTGAAACGTCCGCGCTATTAGACAGGTATTTTAAATATTATGAAATTTCAGTCAAAGCGGATGACTAAACGAAGAAGATTAACATCTTCCCCTTATATGTACGTACGCGTCAAATGATTTCCCGGATAATTTGCCGCGCTTAAATAATGCGTTTATCATAAACCGATCTTGTTGGCGACGCTAATTGCATCCGGCATGTTAACCAATTAAATTTATCGGCTTTTCAATAGCGTGTCAGGCCGTGCGCTGTGTCGTCATAAATACAATCTCGATGATAAAGAAGCAGAACCGTATTTCATTAATTTCTTTGAGGATTGAAAGTTTGCTGAAACTGTTTTTCAGGAATTCGGGAATTAATTCAATTCGAGGCGCGTTCATAAACTAAGGGCCGTTTGCTTATATATAAATATTGGCGCTTCGAAGCACAGTTTTACTACTGCAGCGCCATCTACTGACTCATTGCGAAGCTACAGCGTCATTTGTTTTGATTCTCGTCGTATTGTTGTCCGTGAATGCAAAGAATAATGGCCGCGAAAATCGTTGATCCCGCCAACTGTGAAGTGCGTTCTGTGATTCGTTTCTTATGTGCAAAAGGATCGTCGGCTGCTGAAATTCATCGGGAGTTATGCCTGTTTTACGGACCTACAGTTATGAGTGAAGGAAAGGTTAGACAATGGTGCCGTGATTTTAAAAATGGCCGAACAAATGTCCATGACGAAGAGCGGAGTGGCAGGCCCAGTATCCAGACCGATGAAATCGTTTCACAAGTGGACCAAACACTGCGATCTGATCGTCCATTGACGATTAGTGGTCTGGCTAACAAATTTCCTCAACTTGGACGCACTACTGTTTACAATATTGTCACAGAAAACCTCGCATACCGCAAATTGTGTGCAAGGTGGGTACCAAAAATGTTCACCGACCACCACAAAGAGCAAACAATGTCTAGTGGACGAAAGTTTTTGGCCCGTTATCAACAAGATGGAGATGATTTGTTTTCTCACATTGTTACTGGGGACGAGACGTGGGTATCCTACGCCAACCCAGAAACAAAACTGCAATCTATGCAGTGGCGACACTCATCTTCATCAAAACCGAAAAAAGTTTAAGCAAACTCAGTACACCAGTCGAAAATTGATGGCTACAGTTTTTTGGGACAAAGGCGGTGTTCTTTTGGTTGATTTCATGGAACGTGGGACAACAATTACAGCTGACGTGTACTGCGAAACGCTCAAAAAATTGAGACGTGCGATCCAAAACAAACGCCGCGGGAAACTGTCATCTGGCATAATCCTCCTCCACGATAACGCGCGTCCTCACACTGCTGCCAAAACCAATGAGAAAATTCAAGATCTTCGTTGGGAACTTTTTGACCACCCACCGTACAGTCCCGACCTTGCACCTAGCGACTACTTCCTCTTCTTGCATTTTAAACAGTGGCTCGGTGGACAACGTTTTGAAACAGAAGAGGGACTCAAAAACGCCGTTGTCAACTGGTTCAACTCTCAGGCGGCAAGCTTCTATGCAGAGGGGTTAAAGAAGCTGGTGCAGCGATACGAAAAATGCTTAGAAGTGAACGGCGATTATGTAGAGAAGTAAAGTAAGATTGTACCTAACTAAATATGACAATAAAATTTGTTTCTTATGAGTACATTTTTTTCTGTGACCAAACGGCCCTTACTTTATGAACGCGCCTCGTAATTGATTTAATTTCTGTTTGTTGCATTAATAATTTTTTGGACTTTTCAATAAAAGTGAACGCAAAAAAAGAGAATACACGATTCAATTTGATTGAAATAGTATACTGTTCAAAGTTGATTGAATCAACCAAATTGTCCAACCAAATTGAATCATGTATTATCTCCTGTACGCAGTCAGTTTTATTTTCATTGACAAATAATGTTGATCAATGAAATCGACTAATGAGAAGTCGTTTTTAGATTTTCATTTTAGTCGTCTTCTGTTTGCGTGTCCACAGGTTAGAAATAGATCTCCAATCATTTACCTGGCAGTCTTCTATCACCTCAACCGCTAACAAATCTTCGTTCTTTATTACATCGAATGAGTTTACGTTAAAAAAAATTTCTCGAATTCCACTTTATTCGATGCGATAAACATCCGCGACCCAATTCGATATATCAAGCAGCGATTTGCTCAATTTGTTAGGCAACCACTCCGACTTCAGATTTACCCGATTAGAATAATATACGCATAAATCGGGAACGGGAAGATTTTGTTTAACTCCGGACTTCTAGCATAAACAAACACGCATACCTACACGTAGAGGTGCGTGATAGATTGCGCCTCATTATTTTTGAAGAACAGACGGTTTCGGGACGGTATATCAAAGAGTACTGATTTAATAAGGCCTGTTGTAGATAAAAGCCGGTTCCATTGATTTATTATAATTAAAATTGTTAGGCGATTTTGAAGATAAACTTTGAGGCTATCCACTGTAGTAGATAATTGGGTCTCGTGTTAATTTTATTTATAAAACAGAAAACACTGGAAGCTAGTGAAGGAATTTTATTTATTTAATTTTCTGGTTAAATCGTGATCTACCCAATATTGGCCACTGTGGAAGTAACGTTCTGTACTACGAAAATTTGACGGATTGTTTCATATTGTATGAACGAGGTGTGTAAATTAAGTAATGAGACAGGTTTTTTTTAAAATTTTATTCGAATAGAATTACAATTCAGTATTATCTTCTTCAAAATAACTTCCTTGGGAAGCCACACAGCGCTAGAGACGGTTCTCAGAGGCCACAGGACTGTTGTTACTGGCTAAAAAATCGTTTATTGAAATGACTGTCATCCAGTTATTCTTGATGTTTGGTCTCACACGCATGACCCTTTTTCGAAATTTTTCAAGAAACTCTCTGTAAAAGTGTTGATTTACTGTTTGGCCTGGAGGCACAAACTCTTTGAGGACAATTCCCAGGCTATCAAAAACGCTAATCAGCATGCACTTGATCCTCGACTTGTTTATTTTTGTTTTTTTTTTTTGGGCCTTGGAGAGCTTGAAGTGTGCCATTCCATGCTTTGGCGCTTGTTTTCCGGGTGGTACTCAAACACCCAAGTCTCATCGCCAGTAATGACACATTCCATAAAATGGGGATCATTTTCAATCGATTCCAAAAAGTGAAGACACCTTTCTCTCCTGATGTCCTTTTGTTCCTGCGAAAGGTTTTTTGACAAGTTCAAACTTGTACTGAAGGTGCATTACATGTTAACCTACCGCCCTTCCAAGTCCCGTCTCCGCAGTGTTGCTAGATCGGGCGCCACGTTGCTAATCTCATTACTTAATTTACACACCTCGTATCTCTCTACGCGTTTTCTAACTCCGTAAGATCAGCTCGATATAAATAACTCCGTAAACTTGACCTACTTCTGTCGATTTTTTTAAATCTCAGATCGGCTATGCGAAAATCTCACGTCTGGACATCTGGATCATCTTTACTTGTTAACAAGACCGGGTCATGTTTAATACACTGTAAAGATGTGCATTTTACAGACATAACGTAATTATTATTATGGTTAAATTTGTTTTTACTTATCGTTTAAGAAAAATAATCTATCTTAAAACTTCTGCACTTTATTTTTTAATCACTGGTCAAAATACTACAGTTTATTTCCGATAGTTTGTATTTGTTGTTTATACAGCGTGTCAAAAAGTCAGAATGCCTGTGTTATGTTTATATCAACATGAAATTATTTTGTATTCTCACATTTGGTTGTTGTGGATATCAACTTTATTTTTTTAAATGGCAACCCGTAGTTTTTCTCTCAATATCTGAAAGAGCAGTTTTTTGTCTTTGCTGTACACTAAAAATTTGATATGGTTTCATAAAGAAATTTTCGTTTAAGTTTAAAATGTTAAAAACGAAAACACGCTTAAAGTTAATTTTTTGTATTTTAAAAGAATGTAATTGCTTACCTAATTATTTATTTTTTAAAAATGAAACAACAAAACAATAGTTAGCGAATGAGGTGTTGAAAGTGCCCTCAATTTTCAGCTAAGCAATGCCCAAGCCGATCATGAAAGTCTTCAATAACATTTACTAGGAAGTCTTCAGGTATGTCCAAAAAATTGTCCAATTTTCCAAGATCTTTGGCAGATATATAAATTCTACAGCATTACATTGATACTGAATTCCAGTATAATCCACAAATTTCGTATTTTAAATTTAATGTGTTTTGTATTTCTGTTTTTGATAAAATCCAGTATGATTGAAATGACATAAGTATCGGCTCCATGATTTCTTATCATTCCTGTTTAGGTATCGATAAATTGTACAACACAGTTGTAGGTGAAATAAAATTTAAAACGTTACATTGTTTTCGGGCTCTAGTATAATTCACGATACTTACAAATATGCACAACTACATGTATTCTTTTCTTTTTGTTGCAGGTCGCCGTTAATATTAGCGCTTGTATTTATTACCTTCTTCCACAACGTGTTAAGTAGACATGTAAGTACAAGGTTTAATTCATTGTATATTTCTTTATGCTATCCGCGTGTATATGTGCATAAACATAATTTACCGCTATATTAAAACAGGCAACGCACAGCTTGAATGACAACTATCGCGAGTTACAACTTATATACACGGTGAAATATATTTACTAGTTTGTTTGAAATTGCACAAAAATCTTAAATCTGAGTGATAGTGTTTAATTGATTTGAGAGACAGTTTGGTACGCTTTCAAGGTGTTGTGAAAAGTTAATTGTTTTTTGCTTATGATGAAATACTCGTAGAAACGTTCATGTTTAGGACTGCTACTACACGCGAAAATACTATATTGGACCGTAGTTTATAATACAGTGAGGTCCATAAGTAACGGATAAATTCATTATCTACGTAATTTACAATTTATGAGTAATATCCCGAAACACGTCAATTTTTAATTCTAGAATGACATTTTTTGATCAATTTTTAATTAAAGCATTATATTTTATACCTCCCCCTCCAACCCCCTTGGAGTGATAGCTACCCCTTTAAAATTTTTAAATGGAACGAGGGTGCGTGTGATAGCTCATTTGAAAGTGTTCTTAATTATCTATTCAGTAATATAAGGTTTTTTGAATTCTGTATATTTTTTATCATGAAAATAAATTAAATTTGATAATTTCAAAATTATTATTATTATGAAATGTATACAATCAAGTCTATGCCTGTATACAATCAAGCCTATGTACCAAATATCTGTCAAATCTGACGTTTTTAGTTAATTTTGTGTCAACATTCAACTTAAATGTATCGGTTTCCCTGACACGCTGCGCAAAATATCCAACAAAATGAAAGAAGTAAAAAGGGTTTCTTTTTTACATATCAGAAAAAATTATACATTTAAATTTCTTTATTTGCTACATCTGTGAAAACTTATTATTCTATTATGTTATTTATCGCTGATCGTCAAGTTGATCATTATTTTAACAATGAGTCTTTCGGATACCCAAAGAATTGAAATTTTGATTACTATTAGGATGTGGTGATAAAACAAGAACGCAGAAGCAGGTATGCGAAATATTCAATACAAAGTATCCTGACCGCCGCATTTCCCAGTCGACGGTTAGTGGAATAGAAACCAAATTTCGTGAATTTGGAAATGTCACCAGATATTACTAAATCTGGTAGGAAACGCATTTTAGACGATGAACGGAAATTGGATATGTTATTAGATATTCAAGATAATCCATATTAACCTACAAGACAAGTTGCCACCGATAATGACGTTGGTAAAACGTCCATATTGCGTCTTCTAAAAAACGAAAAATACCGCCCATATAAAATTCATTTGGTTCAAGAACTTAACGACGATGACCCTGATCGCCGATTGGAATTTTACGAAATCGTAGCAAATAGATGCCAAGATAATCCTTTGTTTATAAAAAACATTCTTTTTTCTGATGAAGCAACATAATTTTAAATGGAACAGTCAACAAACAGAACTGTAGATACTGGAGTACAGAAAATCCACATTGGATGATGGAGGCCAATACTCAATATCCTGAGAAGGTGAACAGTCTCATTACTTAATTTACACACCTCGTATTTCCCTCATCTTTTTATGCGGGCTTCATATGCGACAGCCTCGTCTTCCTCAAGCATAAACTGGGCCCCGTTGCTTCTTTTCAGCTTTTAATAATTATCCTGTCGTAGTAAACGTCGCCGTAGCTCGTTTTACGGCTCGTGTTCTTTGGGCACGGGTATAACCTCGCTGGCGACGCGTCCAGCCAGTAATCTCGCGCAAAAACCGGGAGACATTAATTGCCCCATAAACCACAGAAACCCCGAGATCGCGAGATCGGCCGCCTAACTGATTTACTCCCGTCTAATTGAATCTATTAAGTGTACCGCACGTGGAACCACCTTCTTTCTGTGCGGTCCCATACATATGCATACACAGGTGCTCGTCGTTTAAAAAAAATATCGATTTGAGATAATTACATAGTTGTGCATCGAGTCTGAGTAATAAATTAAACACAATTTATATCGGCGCAGCTTTTCGGGTCGTATCGAAGTATAGAATAAGCTTGGCCTGACATTGATCCTGAAAAAAAATAAACTGCTCAGCAAAATTTGCGCTATTTGCGTTTTGTTCGAGTTAGAGACCTGCGGTTTTTAATTTTCGGTAGCCTATAGGATTGGTTTTCATTCCCCGAAGTTGCCACGCTGTAACTTAAACGGTTCGCTGTCCACACCCCAAAAACCAACCCCATTTTTTAAAATGTATTCATATTTTCTAGATATTACGAAATATTATAATTTGACAATTTCACACGAATATAGAACATAAAACAATTTACTTGTATACCCGATTTCAATCAAATTCATTGTAGGTGAAGCTGTCACACACTTGCTGTCAGAAAACTCGTCGATAAGTTTGACTTGCAATTTTTAATTCCAGTTTTGACTGCTGTTCAAAGAATAATCGATCGATTTTGATGTGTTTGGTGACATTTAGGAGTTTATTTTCTTTTAATTTCACTAGAAAAAGAATTTATAAGATATTAAAACGTTTATGATATGTAGGCTGAAAAAAAAAAACAACGATGTAAAACGTCGAAAATTTTTGATAGTGACAATCTTGATGTCATAATAGATCCACAATATTTGAACACGGATTATTGGAGCTGCATATCATATATCCACCGGATTTATCAACATTTTTATTTCTTGTTTTTTCACTTTCATTGATTTTGACTCTCTGAAGGAAAATTTTTCATTACAAACTTGTTATAGGAGTATCATTTTATAAATGTTGTTTGACTGACTAAAAATAATTAATAATTTTCGTATAGACTTACGAAATCATCGTATGCGAAATCGTCAAAAAATTGTAACTACACTCAGAAGAATTATTTACTGAAGTAAAGAAACACTGGCGCATGCACCATTTCTTTAAATGAACATTATATATAAGATATTTGCATAACTTGGCATAACTTTGCAAATAATGGAAAAACTAAGGAAAGTGGCTGCAACTTTTTAACCCTAAAGTACCCTGAGGTAAAGGGTTTCTTTAAAACCCTGATAGTTACAAAGCGCTGCGGTTTTCCTTTCATAGTGCTCAGAATGATTGAAAATGTCGTTTGTGCTAAAAATCAATGTAATGTAAGGATCGATTTTTCACTTAAGTTCGATTTTTGCGCAAAAATTTTAATGTTCAAAGAAGATCTTTCGAAAGGCTTTCTTAGAACAAAATGTATATAGTGACGACAGTATACTACTAAAGTCGAGATTTTGCAGAGAGTAAAAGGTAAACAAGAACTGAAATAATATCCATACGTTTTTCTCACGCTGTAATATCACTGAAATAGGTAATTCAAAGTGTTAATATCGATTGAAGTTAGTATATCGTTAACCTAGTGTACTCAAAATAAATAATGATTACATTGATTAGTGATTTCAGCAAAGTTAGGCTTCCGCATATGCCGCCGACTCTGTATATATAATTTCAGTTATTCAAGTGTTTATAACATTTCCCGGTTATGAATAGAAATCCTGTATATACAAAGTGTATTTGTAAAGGGGAATTAATTTAGATGAACTGCTTTCTAAGAATACTTAAGTGCCTGGCCTCCATACATTTTTAATCGATAAAGGTGGGTTTACCGATTTGCTAAAAATACTGGTCCGGCTATTTTAGTTATTTACGTAAGTAAATAATGTTGCTGGCGATAATTGAAAGTCTCAATGATCACGTCTAATATACAAGGCGCTCTGAAATTATTGCCAAAAAATTTTCATACATTTTCATGTCGAGAAATTCTAGAAAAAAACCTTCGATATACTCTATACCTCTGTTATCATTTGTTTATTTTGTCTTACGTTTAAAAATTAAACGAAACTAAGATTGTATAGGGTGTCCCAATGTCTCACTGGCGAAATTTAAAAATAAGGCTAAAATAAAGATAACAATTTACCGTAACTAACCCAACCCGAAGTCTCCAAATGCTATTGTTAACTTGCAAATGACTGCTGAAGTTGGAAAAGTGCTTTTTTTCCACTATTTTTTCACTTCGAAAGTAGGGCGACTATGATCACGAAATACACTGTTTGTAGTATGAATTTACAAAAAATTTCAGCTCGATCCGTTAATAAATTTTTGAATTTTAATTAACGATCGCCATTTTTTTTATTGCACGATATTGACCGAGTTGGGCTAGAAAAATCTTAAATCTCTTCAAGTTTGCGAGACTTTTTGAGATTTTGAAAAATATTGAGCCAGTTTTATAAAGTTTTCTACGCGACTAACTTTTTTTGACGCGATGTATATATTGTTTTAGCGTTGCCGCTAACGCGAGATTCTCGGAATTGTGACTATAATATCTTGACGCCCATTTTTTTGTTTACAATACGCATCTTGAAGCGAACTTTCAAGATAATATAAAAAAAAGCGTCAAAAAAGGTAATCGAGTAGAAAACGTCATAAAACTGGCCCAAATTAATATTTTTCAAAATCTTAAAACGTCTTGCAAACTTGAAGAGATTTATGATTTTTCTAACCCAACCCGGTCATTATCGTACAATAAACAAAGAAATGGCGTAATTGTTAATTAAGGCTTGCAAAAAAATGCGATCGTTATTACTCGAAAAGTTATTAACGAATCGAGCTGAATTTTTTTTTGTATGTTCATACTACAAACAGCAGTCCCTACCAGGAATTTCGTGATCATAGTCGCCCTACTTTCGAAGTAAAAAAAATAGTGAAAAAAAAGCACTTTTTCAACTTCAGCAGTCATTTGCAAGTTAACAATAGCACTTGGAGACATCGGGTTGGGCTTAAAATTTTGGAAATTCAATAGGCTACAACTTCTTAAATGCATATGCTATATAAAATATGCCAAGGAACGGAGATATAAGCGAAAATGTGAAAAAAATACATTTTTTTTCACAAATTGTTAATTTAAAAAATAGAGCGGCGTTTCTAGGCCAAAAAAAAATTAAAGGATCAAAGTTCAACGAATTTCTCAATTGCCGAGCAGATTACACCAGACATCAATATTGCGTTACCAAACAGAGAGGTGGATAAAACGTTAATTTAGACGTAAGTCTACGTACATAGGTAGGCAGGCTAGGCCGTAATGACTGTGCGATTCCGCGTCGATTAGAGATAAGATCCATCTCCATTCCCATGCGATCGTTACCTTGCGAGCGCCCGTCGCGTCGCCACAAAAGAAATTACGAAATCCATCGGACCATAACTCGGCGAATCTCTGTGTGTCAGGCGGTTTATAAATAATGTCGGTAATCGATGGCGAAACGTAGACAGACGTTTAGCCAGACTGGGGCCGGGTAGGAGAGCAGACGGACTGCTAGACGGAATTCCTTATACGAAAGCGACCGTAACCGGACTGAAGATTCATCAATTGAGCGACTGTTTGGGATACTCGTCGTCGTGTCCCGGATCGAAACATGTGGAACTGTTTTGGTCTCACCGTGACATATTTTTTTTAATCTTATTTTAGATGGCCTGCATATGTCTAAAAAGTTCTTATGTGACCTTGAAATACCCTAACCATGACCCTAAAATGACGTTATAACGACACAAAAAAAATAAAACGTCATCAAAGTTGGCCGGGCAAAAAAGACGTATTCCTATTCTTAATCTTAAATTTATAACCTTATTGAATTGTCACATTATGTAATGGGTAATTTTACGGCGTATATTAAGACAAAATAAATGAAAAATTACACTTAAAAGTCTCATATTCTGATATTGAAGGGGTTACACCCCTCTGGAGTCCGAAAAATCAAGGAATTATTAGGGAATTTTTTTCTGCTCTACTAATAAATCGATCAAAAACGCATTTTAGGACTTTATTAAGTACATAATGAGGTATATACAGATATTTTTTTGTTCATTAAAAAATACAAAATGGCGTCATAAATACACATCGAACATACGCTATTTTTTTGTTGACCATCGGTGGGCAACACAGCAATTTTTTAACAGCTACTAGTACAAACAAATTTTTTTTTCATTATCTACATGAGTTTTTCTAAAGTGGTACACAAGATTATTGTAAAATATTGATTTTTCGCAAAATGCCACCAGTTTGAAAAAGAAAATCAAATTTTATGAAAAAAGCGATATTAATTTGTTTATAAAATCCATAATTTTTAACCGATCGAACAAATCGTGTGTACCGCTTTAGATAATTTATTTAAGAAGCTACAGTCAGAATTTCAAGTTGATCGGATAAAAATTGCGAGAGTTATACTGCCCACCAGTTTGAAAAACATGTTTTCGAAGAAAACGCGTTTAAAGTTTCAAGACATGTTTACTTCATGAAATTTTCAAAATACAGGCATGTTAATTATTTTACCTTTAGTCTGCTATATCAGGAACATATATCATCATTTCCAAATTATCGTTCGGGCCGCAGATACTTCAAAATGTTGGCTACATATGATACTAAAAATACCGCAGCAGAGCTGTATTTTCGAACATTTCGGAGCGACATAGTTGTTTCACAAATTATGTTAAAAATAATTGCTAAACAATTATTTTTAGCAATTATCCTCATCAATAACTCCTTTTGGATATCATTCTTGGAATGTTCTTACAACATTTAAGCAAAAAAAAATCGAAAAAAAAATTTTCCAGAGGAGTCTAACCTCTTAACATAGCCCAAAAGATGGAACCAAGCCTCACCAGTAAAAAAAAACTTTTTTTCACGTTTTTTTTAATGACTCATTACATACAGAACAAGATATTTTCATTTAGAAACTACCCTTAAGAAAAGAACCTGGAAACATAGTGTAGCCATAAGACCCAGAACACCTCTGTATTTTTTATTTATTATCCAATTTCAATAATTTAATTGTCAAAATATACGAACCCACAAAACTAAGTCTTTTTCTGTGTAACTTTTGATTATACCGAATGAGAAAGAGCGAGACAACAGACAAATGCAAGCTCAGCAGAACGGACGTATCTGGTACACAGATGAGTCTAAAACTAAACAACGCATTGGAGTAGGTGCAACCAACAGAGACGCAGGGTGCGAAGTCAGCATAGACCTGGGGAACTCAGCAACCGTATTTCAGATAGAAATAAGTCCAATCTTTACTTGTGCGCAGGAACTGGTGAGGTTTCAAAACTTCACTGATAGTCAGGAAGCACTGAAAGCCCTGGAAGTTGTAAAAATACATTCCCAGGTACTTACAGACTACGGATTCGTTGGCACAACAGTATCATTTTTAAATGGGTCAAGGGACATGAAGGGAAAAAACCGAAGTTTCACTGATGGAGCCGGAAACCTCTGTGGTCTGATCTACCGGAGAGCCAGGATGGCTGTAACAAACCTACTAAGACAAAATATATCGCTCACTGGGTAGAAACCAACTGAGATTGACAGTGAAACTATTCTGGGAAGTGTTTAATCATACGACATCTCGCCACAATTGGGGTGAAAGATATTCCCGATTGTAAAAGGTATTGAGACGAGGAAGAAATCCACATCCACATTATGCGAATGTCAAGCTCTGGTAGCTGTTAGGAATTTGGTTGTTCAGGCTGCAGCAATGGAACCAAAAGAAGTAACAAACGCTCCATTGGAAACAGTCCTTATATTCCTGAAAGCGTATAACGACAGTTCCCAAACAGGAGTAAAGGATAAACAGTCTGTGGGAACATAATAAGCATCGGCTTCAGTCTACAGAGCTTGCACCTACCTCCTAAGCAATAATAAAATGAAATAATAAATGGAAGGACATGTTGCCACATTTACGCACATGTACACACAGGACATTATTGGTTGGACTGTATAGAATAAACTATACTCTGATTTATAATTTAGCTTCTAAGAAAACAGCATCGATTCTAGCCTGGTGAAACATGTCCGTCAGCTGGTGATCAACTGAATGGGCAAAGAGAGACTACTATACGTAAAAATAACTAAAAAGCTATAATTATTGCTTGCACACGTCTCTATGTATGTACTGCCTGCTAGTCGTCGCTTCATATTAGAAAAAAATAAACGAAATCCGAGGGTCCTATAAACTTTTTATGTAACATCTACCTCCACATCGACACACATTGTCGGTTTACGACTTGAAAGAGGCCGGGACTTCAGATTAATAGCGGCCGTAACTCCCGATGAATATGCCTTTTGGCACGGTTTTTTATAATCTATCTCGCGATTAAACTTTCGAATATGTTGCCTTGATCCACGTTATGGGCACCACATGCGTGCGAGATACCCGTGTAGGCTATATAGATTAATTATCTCATTGACTATCATGTTATGTATGCCTATAAAAGTTCTCGAAATATTCAACGCTAAAATAGCTGTATATGAATAGTCCAGTAAGCAGAGATTTTTTGTGTTCTTGAAACATATAAGGCTAGTTTTGACGGTTCCTATGTATTTTTTTGCGTAGAACACAATGCGCGAGGTCCGTAGAGCTGAAACCGTCCGCTAATTTTTTAAATTAACAATTTGTGGAAAAAAAACCGTATTTTTTTCACATTTCCGCTTAGTTCCTTGGCATATTTTATATGGCATATACATATAAGAAGTTGTAGCCTATTGAATTTCCATTTGAAAATGAAAAAAAGACGAAAAAAAAACTAGCCCTATATGTTTCAAGAACAGTTTTTGATGATTTTAGCTCCCTGCCTACTGGACTATACTTCTTTAAAGGAGGATACTTTTATTGGTTTAGGCCCTCTGCATCCTAGCGGTGAACTCCGTGCCAAGGGAAAGACAAATTGATAAGGATTTCAAATATGTAATAATTCCTATGGTGTTCTATTTAAAAATCAATAGCACTCCCCGGTGAAACAGGAAATTATATAACTAACATTTATACGAGGTGTGTAAATTAAGTAATAAGACGATTTTTAAAAAATTTTTATTTGCATTGAATTTCAATTCAGTATTGTCTCCTTCAAAATAACTTCCTTGGGAAGCCACATAGCGCTGGATACGGTTCTTAGATTCCTCATACCAGTGCTGGAACTCATATACTGGAATAGCCTTCAGCTGGTCGGTTACAGCTGTTTGAATGTTTTCTATGGTCCCAAAATGAGGTTCCTTGAGGTTGATTTTTCAATCTCGGGATGAGAAAAAAGTCACAAGGACTGAAATCTGGTGAATAAAGAGGCTGAGGAATCACAGGAATGTTTTTACTGGCTAAAAACTCGTTTACTATAACAGCTGTGAAACAAGGCAAATTGTCGTGATGCAACCTCCAGTTGTTCTTAATAAACTATGTGGTGGTTCTTGATAAATCCCCTTGTTATCAAAAAAGCAAATCAACATGCATCTGATCTTCGACTTGGCTCATTCTTGCTTTTTGGGTCTTGGAGAACTTGAAGTGTGCCATTCCATGCTTTGGCACTTGGTTTTCGGGTCGTACTCAAACACCCAAGTCTCATCATCAGTAATAACACGTTCCATAAAACGGGGATCATTTCCAATCGATTCCAAGAAGTCGACACCTTTCTCTCCTGATGTCCTTTTGTTCCTGCGAAAGGTCTTTTTGAACCATTGTTGCGCAGATTTTTCTCATCCCCAATTCGTTAGTCAAAATCTGATTAACCGTGGTGTGATTCAAATTTAACTCTTTCCCGATCATTCTTGTCGTCAACCGACGACCTGAACGCACAAGATCCCGTATTCTGTCGACATTTTCATCGGTTCTTGAAGATGAAGACCTTCCGCTGCGTGGTTCATCGTCAATCGACGCTATTCCTTTTGAGAATGCCTTAAACCACTGAAAAACCTGGTCTCTTGAAAAAACACTGTCTCCGTAGGCGTGATGAATTTTTGCAAAATTATCCGTTGCCATTTATTATTATCACTTCAGATTATCATCTTGATATTAACAAAATCAATATACTTAACAAGCAAATTTCATGTAACAGAAGCTCTTTGAAGTAATTTAGGCACCACGAGTGCTTAAAGCTCATTTCAGAAGTGCTTATGGCTTTAAAATAAATTACTTTTTTAATGCAATTGGTTGTTCTTTCGATTTTAAAAAGTAATTAGGGCTTGAAAATCCCTATATTTAATAATTGCCCAAGTTCAGTTATTTTTTCTTAATGTTTTGATGTACGCATTTGATACGGATATAAACAAATGAGAAGGTTGTTATCGATATATTTACATAAGTTTTATCTTTTTGTTTTTTTTTTGCTGTTGACTGTGTGTGCTCAATCTCTCGTTCAATTTGTAACGCATTGTATAATAGTCGTTTTTCGTTCCAGCGAATCAGACACTACAAGGACAGATTCAAAAGGCAGCAAAGGGGAGCATCTGTACCTGCCGGGTAGTTATGTTACAGAGGGGAGGGAGCGGTCCCGATCTGGGACCGTGGTCGGATTGGTCAGAGCCGAGTCCTTGCTCCAGGACGTGCGGAGGGGGAGTTTCCACGCAGTCGAGGACGTGCTCGACAGGCTACACGTGCCAAGGGCCGGAGAAGAGGCACTTTACATGCAACACACAGGTAGGATAACATGGAGATAACTTTATTGAATAGTTAGCCCAATCAACGGGAGAAAACCGGTCACTAATTGTTATCAACAAACAAAAAATATAGTCGTGTAGAGAAGAAAATTCTAAGACAGATAGCGTCTTTTGCTACTCGAGTTTTAATGGAGAACATAACCAAAAAAAATCGCAAAAGTAAAAAAAAAACGTTTTTTTGCAACTAAAAAAAAAGACTCAAGTCCTACACAAGAAAGTTAAATTAGAAAGTTGTAGGTCTTAAAAATGCGCGTCGAATGCAATTTGAACGAAAAAAATCGGTTCATAAACATTTGAGAAAAATTAAAAAAAAAAACGTCAAAAATCGCGTTTTCGTATTTTTGCTGTATAAATTCCAATTTTGTTTGAACATACTTCTTGTTAACTACAAATATAGCCCAAGACAAGCAGAGAATGATCCATTTTTCAGGAATTTAAAAAAAAAATTTTTTCGAGTTATAACGATTTAAAAAAAAAGACGTTTTCAAAAAATCAGCTTTTACAGAGGCAAAAATGATCGTACAGAAACGATCATGGGCTCATTTTATTCGCGAAGACTTGTATTTTCATGCTTTTAAAAAACCAAATCGATTTTATTTAATTTTTGCATAAAAAAAATGCGTTGTAAAATCATTTCTTCGAACTGTTTTTTTTTCGAATAACTTTTTTAATATTGGTTTTACTTTTTTTAAACTTAACTTAATGATGTTTTTTTTTCATTTTTTTTCGAATAGAATTACAATTAAGTATTGGTCTCCTTCAAAATAACTTCATTGGGAAGCCACACAGCGCTGGAGACGGTTCTTCCATTCCTCAAAGCAGTGCTGGAGCTCATACACTGGAATAGCCTTCAGCTGGTCGGTTACAGCCGTTTGAAAGTTTTCTGTGGTCCCAAAATGACGTCCCTTGAGGTGATTTTTCAATCTCGGGAAGAGAGAAAAGTCACAAGAACTCAAGTCAGGCGAATAAGGAGGCTGAGGAATCACAGGAAGGGTTTGGTCTCACACGCATGACCTTTTTTCGAAAGCACAAACTCTTTGTGAACAATTCCCTGGTTATCAAAAAAAAAGAAAATTAGCATGCATTTGATCTTCGACTTGCTTATTCTTGATTTTTTTTTTGGGGTTTTGGAGAGCTTGAAGTGTGCCATTTCATGCTTTGGCGCTTGGTTTCCGGGTCGTACTCAAACACTCAAGTCTCATCACCAGTAATGAAACGTTCCATAAAATGGGGATTATTTTCAGTCGATTCCAAAAAGTCAACACACCTTTCTCTCCTGATGTCCTTTTTTCCTGCGAAAGATTTTTTTGAAACCATTTTTGCGCAGTTTTTTCTCTTTTCCAATTCGTTAGTCAAAATTTGATGAACAGTGGTGTGATTCAAATTTAACTCTTCCCCGATCATTCTTGTCGTCAACCGACGATCTGAACGCACAAGATCCCGTATTCTATCGACATTTTCATCGGTTATTGAAAAACCTGGGCTCTTGAAAAAACACTGTCCGTAGGCATGTTGAAGATTTGCAAAAGTATCCGTTGCGCTGTGTCCAAGTCTGAAGAAAAACCTGATGGCACACCGTTGCTCAAAATTAATGTCACTCATTTTTAAAACGCACCAGAAAAAAAAACGATTTACGAAAAACAGTCACAAAGAACAAACAAATGACTAACAAACTTGTACTGAAGGTGCATTACTTGTTAACCTACCGCCCTTCCAAGTCCCGTCTCCGCTGTGTTTCTAGACCTGGCGCTACGTTGCCAGCCTCATTACTTAATATACACACCTCGTATTATGACATGACATGACATATTATGGCAAATTATATTTTAAAATTAACTTAAAGTTCTAATGGTAAAACAAATCCTGGCTTAAAAAATCTTATGGACTCTCTCTGGCTATTTCCCAACATATCTAAATTTCCGGAGTTTCCCAAGTACTCCAGGTTTTCCAGAATGGTGGAAACCTATTTTGGAACCTAACGAAATCGACATGAAATTCCTTGTAGTGTTCATATTACAAACACATTACATATATGTGTACATTAAAATTATGTCACTAAAAATAATAATTATTTGTAGATCATACAGTGGTAACACTTCCTGATTGTCGTGTGCTATAGTTATAGTTCTACATAGTGGTGCCGTTGCACCCGTTAAGATATAAATACCCGGAGAGAAATACGAGTATATCCCACCATAAGTGGTCGTTAAAAGATTTACTGCTTCA
Organism: Aromia moschata; assembly: GCA_029963805.1. Taxonomy (NCBI): domain Eukaryota; kingdom Metazoa; phylum Arthropoda; class Insecta; order Coleoptera; family Cerambycidae; genus Aromia; species Aromia moschata. The sequence goes on along the minus strand of JAPWTK010000088.1, from coordinate 1,372,469 downwards.
CACTTTATCTTGCCAGTAGAAACCTTAGTTTTTAATTATCGCTTTTTATTTCCTATAATTTTATATGTACAAAGGGCACTTCCCGTATTTAAATGAATAAACCTGCCTATTTAATCACTCGTGATGTATCAGTTAGCCACAGATTTCTGAAATTTTAAACTTTTTTAAATTTGTTCTTCATTTCCTGTAATTCTATTTGTACTCAACCACTACCATTGCTAATGGCGTGCTTATTAGTATATGCAAATTTTAAGTATTTACACTTCTAAAAGCATCAGCTTTGTAATTGCCATTTTTATTTCCTATAATATATGTTTATTTTGTGTGTTATCTGAGTCCGTCCCGCATTAAAAAAAAACTTGGAACTTTGTTGAAGTTAAACAATGTGCCAGCTAGCAAACGTATATTTTAAATAACTATATTTCATCGTTAACAGCCCAACAATTTTAAAAACAGGCATTTTAATTGGAAAAACAGTTTATCAAACGGCTGGAAATTGCCCCCACGTTCTAACCATTTCTCACACCTTTCCGAAAAACATTTTCTAGGAGATGAAGATTAGAGTTAATCTCATTTATTTTTGCAATTTTTTTCTTGATCAAAATATAAACATGGAAAATTGCGTTCTTTAAGTATTACCACAAAAACAAATTACGTAGTGTCATGTCACTCTTGCAGAAAATTCGTGTAAACATACGAGGTGTCTAATCTAAGTAATGAGACTGGCAACGTAGCGCCCGATCTAGCAACACTGCGTAGACGGGAGTTGGAAGGGCGGTAGGTTAACATGTAATGCACCTTGAGTATAAGTTTGAACTTGTTACAGCCATTTGTTTGTTCTTTGTGACTGTTTTCGTAAACCGGTTTTTTCTAGTGCGTTTTAAAAATGAGTGACATTAATTTTTGAGCAACGGTGTGCTATCAGGTTTTGCTTCAGACACAGCGGATAGTTCAACACGCCTACGGAGACAGTGTTTTTTCAAGAGCCCAGGTTTTCCGGTGGTTTAAGGCATTATCAGAAGGAATAGAGTCGATTGAAGATGAACCACGCAGAGGAAGGCCTTCATCTTCAAGAACCGATGAAAATGTCGATTTAATATTGGATCTTGTCCCTTCAGATCGTCGGTGGACGACAAGTATGATCGGGATAGAGTTAAATTTGACAAAACATCAATAACAATTGGATGTTGCATCACGGTAATGCGCCTTGTCACACAGCCATTTCAGTAAATGAGTTTTTAGCCAGTAAAAACATTCTTGTGGCTCCTTAGCTTCCTTATTCGCCTGACTTGAGTCCTTGTGACTTTTTTCCGTCCCGAGATTGAAAAAATCACCTCAAGGGACGTCATTTTGGGAAAACATTCAAACTATTAATCGACCAGCTGAAGGCTATTCCAGTATATGAGTTCCAGCACTGTGAGGAATGGAAGAACCATCTCGAGCGCTGTGTGGCTTCCCAAGGAAGCTATTTTGAAGGAAAAAAATACTGAATTGTAATTTCTATTCGAATAATGAAAATTAAAAAAAATCTTACTTAATTTACACACCTCGTATGTGATAATAATATTCAACGGCATTCTTCTAAGCCATATCTGATTTTCTTATTACTATTTGGTTATTAAGTACAATGGCAACAATGATGTAACTCTTCCCGGTCTAATCCTGGAAATACGTACTTCCCAGACTACGCTAGAAAAGTGTTCACCAGTTTACCGAAAACCGTTTTTTGTTGTTATATAAATACCAAAAAAAAAAAAAAAAAAGAATAAAACGACGTTTTCCACGAAACACCGAACTACTACACTTTTCTCGACGCGCGTTTCGCCAACCAAGTTGGCATCTTCAGGAGAAGATTAAAACTGAGATTAAAACTAAAACTGAGATTAAAGTTCCGAAGGTTCCAGTACCCACTCTAAGATATAAATACCATATTAAGTAAGGAGTTTTTAGTAGAATCTATGCAAACTGTTTTGATTTAGAATTTTAACGTTGACAGTTTTAAAGCTGTCAAACGCCTAATTGCAAAACAACGTCATACCTATAAAATACATACCATAGGTTTGAACTGACAAACTTACTTTGATGCCAAAGGTTGTTTATGATTTCCAATACTTATTTCTTGGATCCAAAGGCACTAACTCTTCTTGAGGTCAATACCCAACTGTTGACATACGCCCTAGTCTTATCGCCAGCTGCAGCAGCCGATTATTTTTAGTGTTCCTACAAAGGAATCTGAAACTACATATTTAGGACGAACATCAGTCTTGGGCCTTCTGCATAGTAAAATCATTACTTTCGGTTTTTATCTACCATCATAAACAACTAACCATTAATAAAATTCAGAGGAGAGGAATATTCTTCTTTGACAGCGTTCGGCGGAAGCAGCGCTCAAAGGTATTAGGTTGGTTCGCTGCGTGTCGTCGACGATAGGGACTTTATAGATCATTAATTTGAAGACCGACTAATAAAAATAATTAGTTTCCTTCTGTAGAGTAGACGGAGGGTTCTGTTTTTCTCTGTAATGTGTAATATTGGGATGGTATGAATGTCGTTTGCAGTTTGTTACTCTTCTTTGAGTAGTTAGAGCAATATCTTAGTTTGAAAAAAATTATAAAAGTTTAGAGCTTCGTAAATTACTAGACATGCATGATAGAGAGAAAGCATGATAGAGAGAAATCATATCGCAAACAGCGTTTAAATTTTTGAAAAAAGAATTCAAAATTTAAAAACATTTTTTTAATAAATAAAAAACGATAAATATGTATCGAAAACTGAAATTTTTTTTCAGTTTCTCATTTTGTCAAAGGCACACTTAACATGAGTGGTTTCATCGATATTTTTGATTCAGCGCTTTTCATGTAAGGAATGGAAAAACATTTTTTTTTTGAAGAACCAATGGCTGGTTCTTGTAGAGAATTTATTCAAGTTCTCGAAACCCACCTTTAACTTTTTGTGCGATCATTGGTTCCTGAGATATCGATAATAATAATCAAACACAAAATGATCTTTATCCCTTCAATGACCGATACCTCGGCGAGAAATGATCGTATCAAAGTCCTTAAAAATAGGAATTGAAGCCGAATAAACAAGTTATCTGGTCCATATGGTGTTTAAGTAAAAAAAAATTTCAAGTTTGTAGATTACAAAAAAGAACAAAAAAAAATTTAGAAAATTTTTTTGTCGGTGTTTTCTTATGATTACTCGAAAATCGCTGACGCTAAAAAAATTCGAAGTTCAGATCCAAAAACTAGATACTTGTAGCTACAATTTCCTTTTTTTTAATTTTCTGTGCTACCATTTTTCTCCAAGTTACAGCCTGTTAAAAATCACTTAAAAATTTGGAATTTTTTTTATCCCTTAATTTTTTCCACTAGTGTATGTCATTAGTTCGTCCCTGTCAAGTCGCCCAAAATTCCTATGTATATTCATTACCGTTGTTATCAATATCAATTCAATAAACAATAGGTATTAAGCTGCGAATTATAAAAGTATGGAGCAAATCAAAACATTCAGTTTCGTATTAATAACAGACAGGAACTTCATTGAGAAAATAGGATTCTCAGAGAAAAAAAATAAACATGGCGTGTTCAGTGAAAAGTGTAATCTCATACTTTATGTAAACAAATATTATATGAGCTAAATTCCATTCATTGATATCCTGAATTTTGCACTAGAAAATAAATATCATGAATAATTTTCTCATGAATGAATAAATAATTAGAATGTACGTAAACGCTGATCTATTATAGCGTTTACAATTAGGAAATTCTATTTAAGTGCACCTTTAAATCCGGCACGTATCCTGTCTAAAATAAAAATGATTAATGTCATAACGATTCACTGCAAACTCATCGAGGAAGCGAAACGACTTCCTAGATCGCTTGCTACCGCTCTTTTAACACTTAGCGAATGTCTGCTATGTATTAAGGAAGATGCAGATATATCCGAGTGTCTTGTATAAACATGGCGAATTCTCGATACACGATTTGTTTATTTAATTCATGCCCAGTCGCGAGAGGGGGAGAGGGGGCAATTTATTATCGGTTCCTATAAGTCTGACGTGATTCATGTTTATAATTAGAACTTGCTAATTAACCCGGGCAGTTCAAATAAACTTTTTTTATGGAGACCCAGTTTACGCAGTCAGACATCATTGAATTTCGCTCGGCGGTGGTTAGACAAATAAATCGGTTTAGTATGGCATAATTTTGTATACAGTGTGGAACAGCCAAATGGAATAAATTCAGTAGCTCCATTATTACTACATAAACACAAAACAAAAATACATTTTTTTAGAAAATCCTGAGACAAGTCAATTTCTAATTCTAAAATGACATCTTGCGACGTAAAAATGTCATCCCTAAATTCAACCCCATTCAGATGACAGCTACCTAACCCCTAAATTTTCAAATTGGTAGTATGGGCTTGTGATACTTCATTTGAAATGTCTTTTTATCCTCTATTCAAAACTACTATGATTTTAAATTGTATTGCAGAAATTAACAAGAAAAATTCCCAACTAGAAATTCGTTGCATTAAAATAAAAAACAAATCATTATTAATGCAGCAGATGTTCAAAATGCATGCCTCCAGCATCTTGGCGGCATCCTAGACGTAAATAGAAATGTCTTCTAACGTTAGTTAACATCTGTGGGGTAATCGACCTAATTGCAAGTGTTATTCTTCTTCTTAAGTCAGGTAAATCGTCGGGTTTGGTTTTGTAGACCATACTTTTGCATATTCCCATAGAAAGAAGTCTAACGGCGTGAGATCAGGTGATCGTGCAAGCCATTCTACAAAACCACGTCTCCCTATCCAGCGATTTTGAAAGATTGTGTAGAGATATTGCTGGACATTGACTTCGTAATGTGCTGGTGCACCATCCTGCTGGAACCACATTGCATTACCTGGATGTTGTGGGTTTCCTTCAGGTGGATACAAGTTTGCCACGTGGTACAACATATTTGAGCAGCGCTAAATAACCATCACCAAGGCCAAGATATTTTCTCCAATTATTCCTGCCCAAACATTAACTTTCTCAGGGTTTTGCGTGTGTAGTTCCCTCATCCAATGAGGATTTTCTCTCGACCAGTAACGATAGTTTTGGCGATTAACATGGCCGTGAAGTGTAAATGTAGATTCATCCGAAAATAAAACATTGCCTATTTGTAAAGTATTGTCATCTATCATTTGCACGATTTGTTCACAAGAGATAATTCGTCTATCAAAATTGTCTTCCGCGAGCTCATTAGTTGGTACTAGTTTATATGAGTGCATCTGATTTTCTGTCAATATTTTGGAAAGGATTTTCTTCAAGCACAAGCATTACATCCAATTTCTCATCATCACTGAGTTTATGGGAGGATTTTTCTTTAGCTGCCGTACATGTCCACGTTCCCGAAACTGCTTCTCTATTTTACTTACAGTACCTTGAGATATCGGCGGCAACTCCGGATATTTTTCTTGAATAGGCAAACAACTTCGGCATGCGTTCGTGTTCTGTCTCCGTAACCAATAATCTGCAGAATCGTTATCTTATGCTTTTCTGTTAGGTAAACCATCTCTCTGAATTGCAACATGAAAACTAAAGCAAAAAGTTTAACACTGATAATTGTTAACTACTGTTACAATGACAAGCACCTTTCTAGGTAATTTCTTTAAAGCTGATAATGGCCAACTTCTTAAACAGGTTGTTTTTTTTTGCTGCTTGCTCGTTTTGTCGTTCGATTGTCAAGCAAAAAATTGTATGTATTTATTAGTAAGTTTGTATCTTATAGTAGGGGAATGTCGGCAATTACAGACATTTATTTTTTGTTATTATTAACATTTCAGAACTTAAAATTGACAAATAGTGCTACTTATAAAAGTTTTATTTTAATATAACGAATTTCCACAGGGGAAAACCTTTTTTCTCAAAAAATTTAAACAGTTTTAATAGAAGAAAAGACCTTTCAAAAAATATTCAAGCCCCTACTTCCAATTAAAATTTAGGTTTACTGTCACCTGAAGGAAGTTGATTAGGGAACATTTTTCGTCAAGATGTCATTTTAAAGAATTGCGTTTCAGGATTTTCTAAAAAACGCAATAATAATGGAGCTACTGAATTTATTCCATTTGGCTGTTCCACACTGCATATCAAATATTAGCCGCGAACTCCGGAGGGTTAAAGATTGCTTGTGTAGAGATCATGCTTAAGGGATCACCCTGAATTGACGAACCAAAACGTTAGACTGACAACGATTATGTCACAGTTCACCGATTCAAAGTTCGTTTCAGGACACACGACTGTTCGAGCTTGCCACACACGGTCGACAATTGTATTGTCTCTTTTTATTGCTTGGCTCTAATCGGTTTTGCCAAATCGAATTTTAAGCGCAAGGTACCCGTGTAATGGCCCTTAAGTATCGGTTCTTTATGCGGCGCTCGGCGAGGTGGAGCTAATGCCCGATAATTGAATGTAATCACGGCGCGAGATTGATGACTGCGCAGGAGGAGAATGAGAAAATAATTTCGCTTTCTTTCTCCCGCGCGTAGCTAATTACCTCGTGACTGGGATTTTCTCGCAACCGATAATTTCCCGCTGACGGATGGCCAAACGTAGGGTGGCCGAAAATGGTGGAGGTCTTCTGTGTTTCTTGCAGTAAAATGAGATATTTAACCCATTAACGCCCAAACGGACACAATTTTTCGTCCTTTTTGGAGCGTCAATCTCGAAGGGAAATTAATGAATTCACTCAATAAAAACCACTTATCCCAATGTTTTCGGATGTGATCTTTCGATTTCCGGGGTCAGAATTGTGATTAAATGCTCTAGAAAAAAAAATATGCCTGACTTTATGGAGAAAAGTACTGAAAATTTGGGGACCTTTTTTATATTTTTTTTTTTAGTCCAAAAAGTACTCTAACCTACTCCGGATTGTGGAGGGAGGTGGAGGCAATAGTTGGAGTTGATGATAGGATTTTTTTGCCGACCTCAACTGACGAACTCAACTAATCTTTTAAAAAAAATAAAATCTCATGAAATATGAATTTTTCTCCTAGTATTAACGAGAAAATAATGTGAGTTTTTTTGATCCACAGTCATTTTCCTCAATCAAAACTATACTACAGAATATATTTGACTAAATTTTCAATTTTCAATGATGGCGGATTCAAAATGGCGGCCGGATTTCTCAAGAAATGGCGCGTTTTTCAGTATAAAAAATAAATAGGAGTTTGTAATTATACTTTTCCTATGCCATTTCATGTTTTAGTAACATTTTGAGTTATTCCTGGTGAAAAAAAGTTTGAAATCCAAGGTGGCGGATTCAATATCGCGGACATCATTCTTGAAAATTCAAAATTTGAATTGAACGGAAAAATTACAGTCATGTTTTACGTAGCATTCTGATGGAAAATGTCCTCTCAATCTTTTTCATAAAAATGCGTTCTATCTGAGTAAAAAATTATTTGTCATTCTAACCTCAAAACACAAGATTTACTTGTTCGTGGAACACCGCACTATAAGTTAATTGAAAAATAGCGCACTGTATACTTATAGCTATATGCATGTACGGCTGTAATTTGAATCATTAGTTACGTACAATGAAAAACAAAATGAAGAAAGATTGGTTATTTTTTGTTCAATGTCAATAAAAACATATATGTACCTATAGATTCAATAATCGTTAAATGAATCTTGCCTTTTTTGCTTCTTCGGAGGAACAACGATGTAAATGCATTTTTTTCATAACCGGAGCTACTTATACCACTATAATCCCAACACAACTATATCTGGGGAAATAAAAACAAAATTGTAACTCTTGCAACACAGACAAAGTTGTAACTAATGATCGAGTTAGGCAAAATAACACGCATGCTATTTATTTACTATTTTACTGTGCTTTTAATTGAGGTACATTTTCAAAAAATTACTAAAATATCAAATCATTAAATATAATAAATTACATTGACGTAACTATAAATATGAATACGAACGTTCCAACTTCCATTTGTATCAAAATTTCTGCGTGAAACAATTTTAAAGGGTTTAAGTGTGATTTTCCAACAGTTTTTTTTGCAGTTTTTTGCACAGCATTTGCATTTACGTCCTTGTTTCTCAGGGGGAACAATATTTCTTTCAACAGTAGAACAGCAGAAGTTGCTCGTCTCCTTTATCAGTGAAATCTCTTTTTTTAGGACTGCCCGGATATTAGTGACTATAGGGCACAACAGTGTGCAGACTTTGACAAAATACCATTCGAAGGAGTCTATTACCAGTAAGTATTATAAAGTAAGCGCATCTGTTTTGAGCTGGACTTTGTCCATGTTACCTATTCCTAATTTGTATTGATTAATCTATTGTTTAATGGCTCTGGAATATCATAAGAATAGTTAAATAGTTTTTTTCTTTGACGGGAAAAAACATTTGACATTTTATCCCTGTTGACAGGTAAAAAACCTTTTATGAAATTTATTTTTGATGAGTACTTTTTTCCCGGGTATATATACACATAAGTAAAGGTAATAAAGGTAATAATTTTTGTGACGCTACTGACGCTACTTTCTACTCCGGTGGAGTCAGAGAAAACTCGGAAACAGACATTTTTTAACTTTATACTATTCAAAATAACTACTAAACAACCACTAAGTTCGCAATTTTTAAATCAAATCACAGAATGAAATTGACAGGTATTTGATTACTTTTCAAGGTTTCCTTAGCAACGAAGATCTAATTGTCGCTATAAGTACAACAGCCTACCAGTTTAAAACTTCAAATTTCACATCAATATTGTAATAATATGTTTTTTCAATATTAAATCGTCGTTTTCCCGTCACAGAAAAAATAGTGTATTATACACGGGAAAAATATTAGATTTTAGCTCTCGGTTTTTTGTCAACACAATCTCGAACTAAAATCCAATACTTTTTTCCCCTTGTATAATAAATAACTATTTCTTTACGTAATTTATTTCATTTATATAATTTATTGTGATATCCCAGACGCATTCCAATAAAAACTATGGATTGTATGGAAAAAGTCCAATCCAAAATAGACACTGTTCATTCGATCCAAAAATAGATACTTCGTACGTCCAAGGATCCAGTTCATTTTTTGCTTAATATTTTGGGAATGGCCTTGGACTAGGAGTGATAAAAGATTTTTCATCAGATGGGAATTGATGTCCTAAAAATCTTGTTTTCGTGAACCGTTTTTTTTAGTGGTTTTAAAAATAAGTGACATTAATTTTGAGCAACTGTGTGCTATCAGGTTTTGCTTAAGACTTGGGCACAGCGCAACGGATACTTTTGCAAAACTTCAATATGCCTACGGGAACAGTGTGTTTTTAAGAGCCCAGGTTTTTCGGTGGTGTAAGGCATTCTCAGAAGGAAGAGAGTTGATTGTAGATGAACCACGCAGCGGAAGGCCTTCGTCTTCAAGAACCGATAAAAATGACGATAAAATACGGAATCTTGTGCGTTCAGATCGTCGGTTGACGACAAGAATGATCGGGGAAGAGTTAAATTTGAATCACACCACTATTCATCAGATTTTGACTAACGAATTGGGGATGAGAAAAGTCTGCGAAAAATGGTTCTACAAAAACCTTTCGCAGGAACAAAAGGACATTAGGAGAGAAAGATGTCTTGACTTTTGGATTCGATTGAAAATGATCCCCATTTCATGGAATGTTCATTACTGGTGATGAGATGTGGGTGTTTGAGTACGACCCGGAAACCAAGCGCCGAAGCATGGAATGGCACACTTCAAGCTCTCCAAGACCCAAAAAAGCAAGAATGAGCAAGTCGAAGATCAAATGCATGCTGATTTGCTTTTTTGATGGCCAAGGAATTGTCCACAAAGAGTTTGTGCCTCCAGGCCAAAGAGTGAATCAACACTTTTACAGAGAGGTTCTTGAAAAACTTCACCAAACTGGATGTTGTACCGCAATGCATCAAACAACGTGTTTTTAGCCAGTAAAAACATTCATGTGGCTTCTCAGCCTCCTAATTCGCCTGACTTGAGTCCTTGTGACTTTCTTCTCTCCCCGAGATTGAAAAATCACCTCAAGGGACGTCATTTTGGGACCATAGAAAAAATTCAAACGGCTGTAACCGACCAGCTGAAGGCTATTCCAGTATCTGAGTTCCAACACTGTTATGAGGAATGGAAGAACCGTCTCCAGCGCTGTGTGGCTTCCCAAGGAAGTAATTTTGAAAGAGACAATACTGAATTGTAATTCTATTCGAATAAAATAATGAATATTAAAAAAACAGTCTCATAAGTTAATTTACATACTCGTATATCTGAAAAACTATATCTGAAAAATCCTGCCAATTTTATTTCACCCAGGGCCACTTCCCATTAGAAATATGCGGGGTCCAAATTTGTCGTAATTTAATTCGCTCTCCATTTTTCAGCGCGTATTTTAAAAACGCCTACAATAAGAGTAATTTTTACACTTTCAGATGGGTGCCCTACACGAAAGCGCCGAATTCCCGTGAACTAAACTGTATGCCTAGAGGAGAGAGGTTCTATTTCAGGCACGCTCCTACGGTGATTGACGGTACGAGGTGTAACGATGAAAAGCTGGACGTTTGCGTAAATGGAATGTGTCAAGTGAGTTCCGGTTACTAAATAGTAATTAAGGGGACTAGGGAGGGTTGAAAATGCAAAAATTGGCTCGTGTTTAATGGTTTATAACAAGGCCGCGAATAAATATAAAACGTTTTTATTGTTAATGGGGACTTTTTATAAAAAAAGCATGATTTTTTCGCACCATTTTTTTTTGGAAATCGAGTTTTCAAAAGCTTTCCGACATGTCATCGACCTCGAACCTCTCTAACCGGTGGAGTAAATATCTGAATTTCAAGGATACACAGGTTGAAGTTTTTTCCCAAAAAAGAAAAAAAACAAAACCCAAAAATGCATATGAATTTTAAAAAGATTTTTCGCCTTGGTTTTTTTATAAAAACCATATAACATTTTTTCCCAAAAATCGTTCAAATTACTCCGGAAAAATTCATACGTATTCTATGGGTAATTCTAAGAACTTTTTGTTCTTGGTAATTGTCTCCGTAAGTTCAATAGATAGTCTCTTTTTTTTACATTTTTGATTTTTTATATGTTTTTTTTAATTTTTTTTTACTATTGATTATCGATTTTTGAGGAGTCACACTTTTTCCCAGGTCCTTTTTTCACCAATTCGGTCTCGTACATATCGAGAGGCGAGCATATCGTATTTCTACATGACCCGATAAAATTTTGATCTTTTGGAATTTTTTTCTTAAAAACGTTGAACTTACGGAGAAAATTACCAAGAACAAAAAGTTCTTAGAATTACCCATAGAATATATATGAATTTTCCAGAGTAATTTGAACGATTTTTTGATTTTGCAAAAATTTTTCAAAATCAAAAAAGTTCCTCGAAAATTTTGAAAAAATTCATATGCATTTATCGATTAATTTTAAGCACTTTTTATTCTTGGTAATTTTATTCATACATTCATATTGTGTGAGATAAAAATTCATAAGCGTTTTCGTGAAAATTTTGCAGTTCGGGCGCCATTTTGAAAACACCAAGGTGAAAATTCAAACTTCGAACTGTATATCCTTGAAATTCAGATATTTACTCTACCGGTTAGAGGGGTTCTATATCGATGGCATGCCGGAAAGCTTTTGAAAACTCGATATCCAAAAAAAATGGTGCGAATGAATCATGCTTTTTTTATAAAAAAAATCCCCATTTTCTTACAGTTAATAACATTTTTCGCAAATTTGGTGCAGACGATCGGAAAGAGCTTGCCTTAAACTTTGAGAATATGTCTTTTTCAATTTTTTTGAGTCGCAAATAGCGTTAAGTCACTAAGCCTCCAAAGAGCGGTGTACCGCGTGGGACATTCTGGGCCGAAACGGGTTTTAAAACAAATTTCTTCAAATTCGACCTAAAACACGAATGTAACTCTAAGTAACGTCGTATTTCTGTTGTAGCCCGTAGGATGCGACATGATGTTGGGATCAAACGCCAGGGAAGACCAGTGTCGCGTCTGTGGGGGCAACGGGAGCACGTGTAACACCATCGAGAATGTGTTTCCCATGAGAGACATGCAAGTCGGTGAGAAATTCGCTCGTCCCACTTTTCATTAGGACTCGTACGACGATATGTTTCATTTTGCAGGTTACAACGACATCCTGTTGATCCCCGCCGGCGCTACCAACATCAGGGTGGAGGAGATGGGACCGTCTAATAATTATTTAGGTGAGTTGTGAATGTAACTTTTTAGAGAAAAATTTATTTTATTGACTACCTAATTGTATTTACCCCCTTAACATTACTGATTGCTAGTGGGTCAGTATTGACCATGTTTTGATTCTCCTGAAGAACTTCTGTAGCTTGGACATCACTGATCTAAAACATTTAGTCTTTTTACACAATTGCAGAAAAACATAATTTTTTTACAGCTGTTCGAAATACCTCTGGACACTATTACCTCAACGGCAATTGGAGAATAGACTTTCCAAGGACGATAGAATTTTCCGGGACCAAATTCCATTACGACAGGAATCCTCAGGGATTTTCGGCACCGGACATAATAAGCTGCCTAGGTCCTACTGATGAACCTCTATTTATAGTCGTAAGTATTCTTATTTTTTATTCATGTATTTATTTAATTTTTTATCTTGTTTATTTATTTTTTTCTTATGATGCTCGACTCTTATTAGTCCAGTAGGCAGGGGCTAAAATCATAAAAAAGTGTATTTTTTATGATATCTTGAAAGTGCGCTTCAAGACGCCTGTTTTAAAAAATGGGTGTCAATAATAATATTACAGTCACAATTCCGAGAATTTCTAAGCGACAACGCTAAAACAATATGCGCGTCAAAATATACGCGTCAAAAAATGTAGTCGCGTAGAAAACGTTATAAAACTGGACCAAAGTAATATTTTTCAAAATTGTCACACAGTCACTTGTCAAAAGTTTGACATAACCGAAAAGCTTAGACATGACCGCTATTTCCATCTCTGTCGTTCATAGCCAGAGTTGATGACGTTTTTTTTGGTTGTCTATATAACATATGAAGGAACTGAGATATAAGCGAAAATGTGAAAAAAAAGACGTTTTTTTTTCACAAATTGTTATTTAAAAATTAGCGGACGGTTTCAGCTCTACAGACACCGTGCATTGTGTTCTACGCAAAAAAATACATAGGAGGCCGTCAACTCTATATATATATATATATATATATACTAGCTCTATATGTTTCAAGAACACATAAAAGTCTCTGCCTACTGGACTATATGGAGTCCTGGGTAAGACGTGGGTAAGTTTCCTTACATATGTAATTACTACTCAGGAAATTTCTTGGAGCTGGCTTAAACTACGAGCTAATAAAAACTGATGTACACTTACGAGCAAAAAAATCGGCCGTCCTAAAAAATGTCACAATTTTTATCTTTAAATAATGAAGATAAAAAGATGAGCCACAAAATTAAATATTGCAGAAGCATGCCACCTTAACGGAAATGCCAATTGTTAGCGGCAACATGATTGTGGAACCTTACAGGGTGTTCTAATCTAAGCTTACCCCCACAAATTGACCGTTCTGCCATAATTTCTGTGAGGCATTGTATTCCACAAGAATTACGAGATAAAACAAAACTATTGCAGAAGTTACTGAAGATAAAAAAACACATTTTTTCAGGCATTTATTTCATGACATCATATTTAATCCACTGTTTATTTTCATATTTTCAGGTACTCTATCAAGATTCAGATGTACCAGTCAGGTATACTTACAGCGTGCCCACAAACGTCGTACCTGGATCCGAATCGGAGACGTACGCATGGATATTTGACGAGTTCACGCCGTGCTCTGCAACGTGCGGGGTGGTAGGTAGAAAATAGTTTTCGAATTGTCCTTCTTCAATTGTTTCGTGTTACTCAATACCGAAAAAATTTGAATTGTTGATCGTGAAACATTATTATTATATTAGAAACAGGTACGGACTAAGGAGAATATGGGCGCAAGGAAAGCAAAACAAATTATTGGTTGAACTAACTACAACTTTAGAGATCTAATTATTTTGCTCGTACTCCATAACCCACCATCAGATTACCAAAACTATATATCTCTGGGTTAGTAGACTCTCACAGCCCCGTAACCCCACAACCCCATAATGACAAAACTTCCATCCCACATCCTAAGGCTGCGAGTAATAATAACCCAGAAAACTCTGAGGATACATGAATTTTATCAGACACCCAGAACTATACAACAACTCAGAATCAGCTGGCTTATGTAACCCCATAACCCGGCCACAATATAGCCCCAAAACTCAATAACCCGGAGTAAGCCATAAAACTTCCATAGCCACATATCCACGTCTTATAACCACATAACCACATAAGTGTTTACTGTGTAAATATTTCTTTTGTTATAATTGTACACATTTTCTGTCTATCCTTGCTCTGTAATTGGGTATGTGCCTGTAGAGCAGTGTAATATAAATAAATAAATAAATAAATAAATAACCCTAGGCGAGCAGACCTCTATCTACGATCCAGAGTTATGTGGTTATAAGAGCCAACATTCTCAAGGTTATGTGGATATGTGGTTACCCAGGTTACGGCTTATGAGGTTATTGGGGATGGAGTTATGTAATTACATAATCCAGCTGACACTGAGTTGTATGATTCTGGACGTCTGACACATAGATTCCATGTTTCCTCTGAGTTTTGGGGGTCATCTTACTCGCAGACAATGAGGTTCTGTGGTTACGAGGTTGTTGGATTGTGGGTTGCTTGAGTTTGAGGTCGTTTGCTCAGCAATCTTCAAGATATGTGGTGTTTAATGCTCAGATCTACAAATCCCCAAAGTATGGGGTTATTGGATTTGAATTTTCCCATCCGCTCCACATACCTTCGTGTTTCGGTGTGTTTTAGAGATTTAAAGGGGTTTTCCAAGGATTAGTCTCTAGGAAGAAAACCAAAGGCGGTAACCAAGTTCAGATCCGTGTCAATTTGAGTGGGAAAATCATACTCACATCTCTCGCTCATCCAATTATTTATCGTGGCCCTGTGTCGGGTATATCTTGTCTTTGATAGACTCTACTGAGTCCGACCCTGAAATGTCCCCGAAAATTCCGACCTATAATCTCTATAATATGCACAAAAATATCTTAACAGTAGATAACCTTGGCGAGTGTGTATTTTTAAGGTCTCCAGTATAGGAACGTCACGTGTGCCGGCCGGAAAACCCTGGAGCCCGTCGACAGGTCGCTCTGGAACGCGGACAACGAGCCGGAGTCGCAGAAGAGGTGCAACGAGGTCCCGTGCCAGGCGCAGTGGGTGCCGCAGCCGTGGAAGGAACATTCGTCGCCTTGCGGAGAGGGCGGCACCCAGACCAGGGAGATATCGTGCCAGCAGGTGCTCGGGAGCGGGTACCCAGCGCTGGCCGACGAGGCCGAGTGTCTGAAGCACCACCCGAAGCCGCCCAACGAGCAGAAGTGCAACGTGGGGAAGATCTGCGCCAAGTGGCACACGGGACCTTGGAAGCCGGTAAGCAAAATGAAAAGCAGAACTGTTTTCTTTCTAAGAAATAAACACTTCGAGGTGTCCCTTTCCAATTTTGATGGAACTGCGCTGGGTGCAGAGGGCCCAAAATTACACAGGCCGACAAGATTTTTAACCCAGAAACCAGAATATGTTTTTCCAAAGATGATTTGGAAAATTTGTTTTTCGAGATATCCTAACCTAAAAGTGCAAAAGTGCGATTTTGGCTTATATTTGAGGTTATGTAGCATCGCAATTTTTTTTCTTAAAAAAACTATGAACAACGTCTTAAAGAACGATTGAACAATGACGTCGAGTTTCCTCAAAATATCTTTTTTTCGCTGTGATACCGCATTTTTTAATTTTTTAGTTTGTGAATTTCTCTATAATTGAAAACCTATTAAGGGGACTAGGGAGGGTTGAAACGGATACAAAGGTTTTGGCAAATTCTAAAAATATTTCTTCTCCTTAGGCTTCCCTCTATTGATTATACCTAACAAATTAAAAACAAAAAATAAAATTAACAAAATGGCGTCCAGAAAACAAAAAAATTGGAAAAATTCTAGTTATTTGTTATTATAAAATTGTAGCAATATTTTTTTCAATCCGATTTTAGGTATAATTCATGCGTCGTAGTGTTTTACAACTCCTGCAAAAATTTCAGGTTTGATATCTTTCGAAGTTCTCGAGATATCGTGGTAAAATCATCAAAAAATGTAGTTTCTGAGAAAATCGCATTCAAAGTTTCGGTACAATATTTGTGTTAGAACAGTCGTACGGAAACAGAAACGTTTCGACCCTGTTATTAGGTCGTCTTTCGTGTATCGTTACAAATTAAAACTTAATTCTACTCTCTATATTGCATAGACAATCCTAGAAATTAGAATAGCAGACCGTTCGGTCGGGACCGACCCGCGCGAATATCTGCGTTCGGCCGGCCGCGCGCCACACTACGTTGTACGCTCTTCTTCAATTTTGGGAATTTTTCAAAAAAAAAAACGAGAAGATATTCCTAAAGGATCACAGTAATTGGTTGTTGGATTAGAAAACACTGAAAATGTTTGAAATTCAATAACAGGTCAATGTTTTCTTATGTAAAGACTTTCATAAAGTTCAATAAAAAGTTCAGAATCCAAGGTCAGATTTTCAAAATTTTTCTAGGAAATTTCAAAATGCGATATCTCAACAAAAAAAAAGATATTTTGAGCAAAATCAACGGCACTTAAAAGAGCAAGGCTTGTACTTTAAGATGCTGTTCATAATTTGTTGAGAAAAAAAAAATGCGATGCTACAGAATCTCAAATATAGGCCAAAATCGCTTTTTTTGCACTTTTAGGTTAGGATTTCTCGAAAACCAGAGCTAATTGAGAGATTTGGACTTCGGATTCGGATTCAGCGCGTCAAAAACCTTCGGGAAAAATATATTCTGGTTTCTGGGTTAGAGGATCGGCCTAATTTTGTCGGCCTGTGTTATGGGCCACGTATTTTTTTGAAGTGGGTCATAAAGCTATTTAAAGGGGTGAAGTTAGTTTAAATACCCATCTGATCCTATACCGAAAGAATTACAAATTATCGGGTATTTGGCGCTTTTGATATAGGTGACAATTAGGTTCCTAATCCGTCCCTGGAATGTCTCCGAAAATTCCGACATCTAAATATGCAATTTTTAAATCTATCTAGCGATTACCTTTTTTTTTCAGTGTGACCATCTATGTGGCGACGGCAAATAAGCCAGGAATGTGACGTGTTTTATTAAGAAAGACGGCAAGATCGAGGTCCTTAAAGACGATGAATGTGAGGCGATAGAACCGAAGCCCGAGGAAGAGAAGAATTGCAACGTGCGTCCTTGCGAAGGGGTGGATTGGATCACGTCCGAGTGGTCGGGGGTGAGAGAAATAATATTTCTTCTTTTCATAATACACTAGTGGAAAAAATTCCAAATTTTTAGGTGATTTAGTAACAGGTCCTAACTTGAGAAAAAACGGTCGCCCAGAAAATGTAAAAAAAGGAAATTGTAGCTCCAACTATCTAGTTTTTGGATGTGAACTTGGAAGAAAAACCACCGACAAAAAATTTTCGAACAAAGGATTTTAGTCATAATCTTTGACAAAATGAGAAAAAACTATTTTTTAGTTTTCGTTACATTTATATCGCACACAGCGTTTACATTTTTTTTAAATCATTCGTATAGAATCACATTTGAGTATCTATCGCAATTAGAAGTTATACCAGTCGCAAAATAAAATATGTACAACTTTTTACGGTTGGTAAAATTTGTTTTTCAGTCACCGACAAAAAAATTTTCGAACAAAGGATTTTCTCATAATCTTTGACAAAATGAGAAAAAACTCTCTTTTTTAGTTTTCGTTACATTTATATCGCACACAGCGTTTACATTTTTTTTAAATCATTCGTATAGAATCACATTTGAGTATCTATCGCAATTAGAAGTTATACCAGTCGCAAAATAAAATATGTACAACTTTTTACGGTTGGTAAAATTTGTTTTTCAGTCACCGACAAAAAAATTTTCGAACAAAGGATTTTCTCATAATCTTTGACAAAATGAGAAAAAAACCCTCCTTTTTAGTTTTCGTTACATTTATATCGCACACAGCGTTTACATTTTTTTTTAAATCATTCGTATAGAATCACATTTGAGTATCTATCGCAATTAGAAGTTATACCAGTCGCAAAATAAAATATGTACAACTTTTTACGGTTGGTAAAATTTGTTTTTCAGTCACCGACAAAAAAATTTTCGAACAAAGGATTTTCTCATAATCTTTGACAAAATGAGAAAAAAACTCTCTTTTTAGTTTTCGTTACATTTATATCGCACACAGCGTTTACATTTTTTTTAAATCATTCGTATAGAATCACATTTGAGTATCTATCGCAATTAGAAGTTATACCAGTCGCAAAATAAAATATGTACAACTTTTTAGCGGTTGGTAAAATTTGTTTTTCAGTCACCGACAAAAAAATTTTCGAACAAAGGATTTTCTCATAATCTTTGACAAAATGAGAAAAAAACTTTCTTTTTTAGTTTTCGTTACATTTATATCGCACACAGCGTTTACATTTTTTTTTAAATCATTCGTATAGAATCACATTTGAGTATCTATCGCAATTAGAAGTTATACCAGTCGCAAAATAAAATATGTACAACTTTTTTAGCGGTTGGTAAAATTTGTTTTTCAGTGCGAAAGGGTTTGCGGACTCACCAACGAAACGAGGAGGGTGCACTGCGCCACCGCAGGAGGGAAGATTTACCCCGACGACCTTTGCGAGCCTGCGCAGAAGCCGGAAACCGTGAAAAAATGCGAAACGACCAATGCCACCTGTGAATATTTGTGGTACGCATCTCAATGGAGCGAGGTGACTATAATTTTTTCAAAAAACTTTTACTCGGAATTCCTCGTAAAATATCCATTTTGACATGTCTCAGGACCGTTTCCAGTTGTTCGTAATTTCCAAAAGTCAAATCACAATTGTGTCATTCTAATTCACTCACTTTACACAGCTTTATTCACTCACCAGCAAAAAACTCAGGCCAGTGTAATTTTTTTAAAAAAACATTCACGTTTTTTTAATGCACTGTCCAAGTTTGTTTTTATAGATACTTAGTTTTAGATAGAATATGCTTTTTTTAACATAACTTATATGTTATATTTTGCTGATTAACAACACCAGAAAATACATAAAATAAACGGAGTTTCTCAGGAATTTTTTCGAACAAAGAGCTGAAATAGTTTTTTTTTTGCAAATAAAACGATAAATATACTGAAGATCGAAAAACCGTTTAGGGATGTTTCTGATATAGGCATACGAGGTGTGGCCATTAAATAACCGAACTGATGCTGCTATCAGCGCGCTGCGGGCGTGTCGCGACAAGTTTGAACAGAACTGTGTCTGGTGATACTTTTCCCACCTGAGCTCGCTGGACAAGCCAGTGGGTCGCTCAGTTTGACTGTAGCAGTCGTTTGAACTAGTCTACGCACCTGTGACGCGTCGAAAAATGTTAAGTGTTCAGATGGAGCAATGGGTTAATCTCAAGTTTCTTGTTAAATTGGGAAAACTTTTACAAAAGCTTATGGAATGTTAAAAGAAGTGTACGGGAATGAATGTTTATCCTGCACACAATTTTTTTAATGATTTAAACGGTTTAAAGAGGGACGTGAAACGACCTAAGCATCCAAAGTCTTGCTGAAATAACAGGAATCTTCGGTCGTTTCACGTCCCTCTTTAAACCGTTTAAATCATTAAAAAAAATGTGTGCAGGATAAACATTCATTCCCGTACACTTCTTTTAACATTCCATAAGCTTTTGTAAAAGTTTTCCCCAGTTTAACAAGAAACTTGAGATTAATCCGTTGCTCCATCTGAACGCTTAACATTTTTTCGACGCGCCACTGGTGCGTAGACTAATTCAAACGACTGCTACAGTCAAACTGAGCGATCCACTGGCTTGTCCAGCGAGCTCAGGGTGGGAAAAGTATCACCAGACACGGTTATGTTCAAACGTATCGCGACACTCGCAGCGCGCTGATAGCAGCATCAGTTCGGTTATTTAATAGTCACACCTCGTATATACTTTATATAAATTCTCTTGAAAAACTTCTTTCATTCGAATCTGATGACATTACATAATCTGCAAACATTCAGTAAAAACGACGATTTATCAGATAAAAACCCTTGGAAAATTGAATACGCAGCAACGATCAGTACCTCTATGGAAATTTAACAAAATTTACAGTGCTCGGTGAGATGCGGGCAAGGTGTACAAACGAGAACGTTGTTCTGTGGCGTTATCACTCCCGAAGGGGTTAAGAAAGTGGAAACCAGCAAGTGCGACCCTTCCAAACACTTTGAAACCATTAAGAACTGCACCGGAGAAGAAGAAGAGTGCGAAGGCGAGTGGTTCAGTGGTCCGTGGGGAAAGTAAGTAAAAAATATCGAGTTGAATTAAAAAAATTCTCATGGAGCGTTTTTCTAAAAAAACCCTTCAATTTTAAAACCCTCACTGTATATGTTATGTCATAAATGAACTACTTTTATTACGATTGAAATTTTCTCCAACCGCCACTGGAGAACTGTTAATCTTTTCTTCACTAATATTAAATTCTATCTTTCCAGTAAATATTTTCACGTAGGTATTTTTTTTTTGCATGGTTTGCTACTTTTATACCAAATTCAACCACAACTGAATCCAATTTTATTTTTCGTAGTGTTCCAAACCATGCGGAGGTGGAGAGCGTACCAAAAAGGTGGTGTGCTTAAAAGACGAAGTGGTCGTTAACCCCTCCCTGTGTGGCTCAGACAAAATAGTGTTTTCCCAGGAAGAATGCAACACCCACCCCTGTTCGGAAGGTATTTACCAAATTCCGGATAAATATATGGTGAAATGAGAATAATCTCCGGTCACTGATATCCATCATCAGAAATCGCAGGCCTAGACTTCATTGCGATTTATCTGGCGACGAATAAATATTAACGAGATTCTTGGCTTATTTTCTTGCCAGGAGAATAAAACGGTGACGTTTAGGGGTAACCGTCTAATACGACTAGGTCTGACAAGATCAGCAACCACTAGACGTCATTCTGATGACGAATATCGGTGAACGAGAATTCAAAGTATATCTCAAAGATATATCTCACATCTGTTCAATTTTCGCAGACACCATAATGCCTACCGACGTCACTCAGTCCCTCGACGAATCGGAAACCCTCAAGGATACGCCGTCCGAAGAAGCGACGACTTGGAGCACAAAAGAGACGGAAGAAACGGAGCAATCAGATTTTACCGACGGATTCGAAATAACATCCGAGGCGAGCAGAGTTACGTTGCCACCTTCTGAAGACGACGAGTACGAAATCGTCGAGGCCACTCAGTGCGACGACGGAGAGTGGGTCGAAATGGAGGACGAATCTGCTGATCTCAAAGCGGCAAGTAACATTCATAACTCATAACACAATGTATGTGATCAAGCAACCTCAAACCCTGTAATCCTTTTCCATCCATTCGAAGTCGAAAAATCATACCCACACCGCAATTAACTTTGTTTCCGTACTCCTATGTAATTACAGTAATACCTGTACTAATCCAGTCAGTATATTGTTGCAGGCGGAAGACCAAGACAAACCCGTGGCTGGTACTAGCGATATCTCAGTAGCTCCGGGTCAAGAGAAAGAGAAAACCACGACCGGGACTACTGAAGCTCCGTTCTCCATTGACGACCTCATGCTCAGCGATGGCCCTTACAGCACCGACGAGGAAGGAGCCACGCTGGAAGGCTCTGGAGCTGAAACAGCGACGGAGAGTGGAGTAACCAAAGCTACAGACATCACAGATGAGGAAGGATCCGGCACCGAACCAATTACAACCGATACCGTCGTCTCTCTCATTACCTCCGAGAAAACTGACTTCAGCCAAGCTACCACCGAGTCTGGAGTTTCTGACGGCTCCACAGACGTCTCTGGCGTTACCACAGAGGCTTCAGGCGCCACTACTGAGGTTTCGAAACGGTTTCAGATGTTTCTGATTTAACAACGGAATCCGATGGAACTACAGAAAGCTCGGCGTCCGCAACAACAGCGGAAAGTGCCGAGACAGATGTTACCACTGAAAGTTCCGGATCTGATTCGACCGCAGATACCCCCAGCTCAGACTTGGTTACTGAGAGTGGTTCCACTTCGGATGTAACAGAAAGCCTTGGTTCTGACTTGACAACCGACGTGACATCGAGCGGCAGCTCTGAAAGCTCTGCGAGTACTGATTTCAGCGCCGGAACCGACACCGTCATATCGTTGGATACGACCGTAAGCACTGATGTAACTGAAGATACTGACACGACCGGAAGCACCGACACAACTGACAGCAGTGCCACGACCGAAAGCACCGACACAACTGAAAGCAGTGCCACAACTGAAAGCAGTGACACAACTGAAAACAGTGCCACGACCGAAAGCACCGACACAACTGAAAGCAGTGCCACGACCGAAAGCACAGACACAACTGAGAGTAGTGCCACAACCGAAAGCACCGATGCAAGTGGAAGTACTGACACCACCGGTAGCACGGAGACAACCGAGGGCACCGACGTCACTGAGAGTACGGAGGAAAGTGAAGTTACTCCAACGGCCATCACTACGGAGAGTGCAAGCTCCGAGTACTCCACAGAAACATCAGTTGAGCCTTCAGGAAGTGAAGATACTACTATTAGAGGCACGGGCGTTAGTGACGAAACCACTACGGAATTATTCATAGGAGAATCCAATGTTGGAGAGAAACGAATTACGGAAAGTCGAGCACCTGGCGAAACTACCACTGAGTTTACTGGAAGCACGGAAGAGACTACCGAAGCCGAGAGTAGTACCCTTGCGTTTACAGGTAGCACCGAAGCTACAACGGAGTTCACCGGCACCACGGAGGGAGTAACGGAAGTGACCACGGAAGGAGTTACCACCGAACTGGGCAGCACAGGTAGCACTACAGAATTCACGGGTACTACCGAAGGCATCGCGACTACCACCGGCGTTTCCACTGAGCCAACGACTGAATTCACCGGCCCAACAGAGGCAACGACAGAGTACACCGGTCCGACTGAGGAAACTACCGTCTCCGACTATGACATATTCACGAGCACGACCGAGAGCGGTCCCACCGAGGAAACCACCTACGGCACCACGCCGCTAATCGACATCTTCAAGAAGAAACACAAAATGTGCAAGAGGAGAAAGGTCATGGCCTGCATGAGGACGCCGTACGGCTGTTGCTGGGACAATATAACTCCGGCCGAGGGACCCTTCGACAAGGGCTGTCCCGTCCCGAAAACGTGCAAGGAGAGCAAGTTCGGATGCTGCGAGGACGGCGTATCGGCAGCGCTGGGCCCCAAGCTGGCCGGCTGCCCTTCGTCACATTGCAACGAGACCCTCTTCGGCTGCTGCCCCGATAATAAGACCGCGGCCGCTGGGAACGACAACGAGGGATGTCCGGTTCCTCTACCCGAATGCGCCAAAACCAAGTACGGGTGCTGTAAGGACAACGCCACCGAGGCCAAAGGGCCCGAACAGAAGGGCTGCGAGGAGGAGAAATCAGACAAAGGAGCGTCTACGGAGAAACCCGACGAGGGAGAGCAGGGGAAAGAGGTGGAGACGGAAACGGAGCCCGCAGTCACGGAGGAACCCGAGGAGGACTGCCGGAACACGACGTACCGGTGTTGTCCCGATGAAGTCACTGCCGCTGAAGGTCCCGGTTATCAAGGCTGCGGCCTGCCGTGTTCCAACAGCACGTTCGCGTGCTGCCCAGACGGAGACACCCCGCCCACGGCCCCAGCGGCGAGGGGTGCTGCTTGTCGTCGGCCTTCGGCTGCTGCCCCGACAACATCGTGCCGGCGCAGGGGCCGAACTTGGAGGGGTGCGGGTGCCAGTACGCGCCGTATGGCTGTTGTCCGGACAACGCCACCTACGCCAGGGGGTACGACAACGAGGGTTGCGGCTGCCAGTACACGGAGCACGGGTGCTGCCCGGACAGTTTCACCCCCCGCCCACGGGCCGGACTACGAGGGGTGCCTGTGCCACACCTTCCAGTTTGGGTGCTGCGCAGACGGTTTCACGGTGGCCACGGGACCCCATCAACAAGGTAAAGTATTTCTAATGTGAATAAAAAAGCAAAGTCAGATATATTTTCTAAAATTGCTAAGCTCACTATACAAATGCTACTTCATACTTCAGTAAACTGTTAGTTCGTGACGTTCTTAGAAAAGCTAGTTTGGAAATATTTAAAAATATATATAGATATAAATTTATTAGTTAGCATTAAAATAATACGTTTAAAATTGCTGGAAAAAATAATTATAAATTAAAACAACTTTATGTATATTATTATACCTAAAAGAAAATTTCGAAGAGCCGGCAACATGCAGCATTCACGCTGTGAATGCTGCACGCCGGCAAGTGAGTTACCCAATTAGAGTATTTTGCATTGCATCGAATACGTTAGTTAGCTATTCATGCGGTCCACTGTGTCGTTAAAATGATTTACGACATCAGTAATTCCCTCTTGTTTCACCAGTTTGTGTTTGTGAGAGAGTCGGTCTTATTCCCTCACTGCCTTCAATGCGTGTGCGGTTGCTTCTTATCTGTAGTCTCACTTCTGTTTGTCCATTTTCATGACTGGGATTTTTCATAACTTACACACACGATATATATTTTGCACGTATATAAATGATAAACATTTATATTTCCTTTCTGCCAACCTGGAAGATTACACGTAAGTCTCCTTTAAATTGCCTAGTTTCTTAATTAAGGATGTATTCACTGGACGGTATTTCATCAGGTTGTGGATGTGAGAACACCGAATTCGGATGCTGCTCCGACAACGAGACGCCCTCCTCAGGTCCCAATATGGAGGGATGCGGTTGCGTGTCGTCCAAATTTGGGTGTTGCCTCGATGGAGTGACGGAAGCCAAAGGAGACAATTTTGAAGGTTGCGAAACGGCCCCGATGGATCTGCAAGGTATGCCATACAATTGAGTGCCCACCAAATTGTAGAGTATGCAACGCTTCGTCTTTTTTCAGCCAGCTGTTCCCTTCCCAAAGAAAGAGGAACCTGCAGAAACTACACGGTCAAGTGGTTCTTCGACATGGACTATGGTGGCTGCTCACGATTCTGGTACGGAGGGTGCGACGGCAACTCAAATCGATTCAAGACCAAAGCTGAATGCGACCAAGTTTGCGTGGAACCCAAAGGTCCAGGTAAGAATTCACCAGCAGCAATCATTTCAATCCATCATACCCAATCTTTCTTTAAATGCCACACGGGCAAACCCAGAGCCAGTTTCCGTGCTTCCATCCTCCACATAAAGTATCCTTGTGTCGCCTGGTCTTTTTCTAATCTTGCTAACCAATAAATTATTTCGATTCCAGACACGTGTAATTTACCAAAGGTTGCCGGACCTTGTGAGGGTTACTATCCGCAATGGTTCTACGACAAAGATCAGAACCACTGCGCTCAGTTCATCTATGGAGGATGTCTGGGGGAACAACAACAGATTCGAAACCAGAGAGGAATGCATGAACCTCTGCGTCAAAGATAGGAACAGAGGTGAGTATACGCTATACAGTCTGATTTGTGAAACACTTTGTATATATATGGAAACATGGTTTTAAAAATTGAACCATGTATTAACTCTAACATAAAATGATCATAACATGTCTGCATGATGATTGTAAATTCGGTGGAAGTTAAAATACTAATATTAACCGATTGTCATCTTAGACGCGTGCGAGCAACCGAAAGAGGAAGGCCCTTGTAAAGGTAACTACCAAAGGCATTACTACGACAAGGAGTCCGAGAAATGCAGCGCATTCGTTTACGGGGGTTGCAAAGGAAACAACAACAACTTCCTCACGATAGAAGCCTGCCAACAGAAGTGCGCAGATCCTCTCCGCAAGAAGGGTATTTTTTTTTAGTTTTCCGTCACTAATTTGAACCATTAACTCACGAGTTTCAAAGTAACGTTTTCGCACATCTGTGAGTATTGATTGTCTAATCAATACTGACGTTTCTATTAGCTTGCATGTTACTAATTGATGACGTTTAATGAATGCGATCGTCTAGAGTGGTGATTGGACGTAGACTTAACAAAAACTAACCGCTTGTACCTACTAGATCACTGTTCGTTGCCAAGGGCTCAAGGCAATTGCACGGAAAGGCTTCCTAGATGGTACCACGACACGCCTGAGAAGCGCTGTGTACCTTTTTACTATTCTGGTTGTGGTGGCAATCAAAATAACTTCGACACCAAAGAGGCGTGCGAGACCGATTGTCCGAGGGAAATTGGTAAGTGTGATGGGTTAGGCGCCACTTGATTTTTTGAAAAGAATTTTTTTAGAATACAAAATCCACGACGACTTTTTCCACTAATTTACAAAATACTGTATGTATTAGTCTTGAAATAACCCATGTATCAGAAACTAATCTTTTGCACGTTGTACAACTGCATTGTTTGAATTTAACTTCTTAACAGATTTAACCGGTTTCGGCCGAAAACGCCACTCCTGGTACATCGCTCTTCAGCGCCTCATAACTAATATTCTTTGCGACAGAAAAATTTTACATGGACATATTTTTCAAGTTTAAGACGTGCCCTTTCCGATGGTGTCCATGAAATTCCTCCAAAAATTATTAATAATGAAAAAAAGCAGTTTTAAAAAAAACACGATTTTTTTGTAAATTCTTTCAAATTTTCAAGGGTTTCCGGTCTGCAATGGATCTGGAACATTACTAACCGGTGGAATAAATGTTTGAACTTTAAATATACGTGGTTTAAAGGACGATTTTTTCGCCTTATGCGTTCAAAATGGCGCCTGAACTGCAAAATTTTTGCGTAAAAGTTCAAAGAATTTTTTTATTGGAAAATGATGCATTTACAAAAAGTTGTCAAGAATAAAAAGTTTTTAAAATCACTCAAAGAATGTACTGGAAAGGACTCAAAGGATGCATTTTTTTCAAAAATTTTTGAGAACTTTGGATTTTGCAAATAGTCAATATTTGCAAAATTTAAAAATTGCTTAGAAATTCTAAAAAAATTACAGTGCATTCTTAGAATGATTTTAACAACTTCTTGACAATTATTGTAAAAATGCATTGTTTTCGAAGAAAAATTTTCCAAATTTCGATACTAATTTGTTTTTTAGAATTTTTCTCTCGAAAACAAGCATTTTTAAAAAAATGTCAAGAATAAAATATTCTAAAAAATCGATCATAGAATGCACTGGAATTTTTCTGATTTTTTAAAGCGGTTTTTTTAAATTTTGCAAAAATTGACTGCAAAATCCAA
The DNA here is from genome assembly GCA_029963805.1 of Aromia moschata. Taxonomy (NCBI): domain Eukaryota; kingdom Metazoa; phylum Arthropoda; class Insecta; order Coleoptera; family Cerambycidae; genus Aromia; species Aromia moschata. The sequence continues at coordinate 1,345,089 of JAPWTK010000088.1, read as the reverse complement.
AAATTGCTCAAAAAATTCTAGTGAAATCATTGAGTGATTTTAAGAACTTTTTTATTCTTGACAATTTTTTATAAAAGTGCATCATTTTCAAATAAAAAATTCTCGAATTTTTACGCAAAAATTTTGCAGTTGAGGCGCCATTTTGAACGCATAAATAAAAAAATCGATCTTTGAACCACGTATATTAAAGTTCAAACATATATTCCACCGGTTAGTGAGGTTCCAGGTCCATTTCCGACCGGAAACTCCTTGAAAATTTGATTGAAAAAAAAAACGTGTTTTTTTTAACTGCTTTTTTTTCATGATTAATCATTTTTTGGAGGAATTTCATGGACACCATCGGAAAAGGCACGTCTTAAACTTCAAAAATATGTCCCTGTCAAATTTTTCTGTCGCAAATAGTATTAGTTATGAGGCGCTGAAGAGCGATGTATCGGGAGTGGCGTTTTCGGCCGAAACGGGTTAACACATTTATCGAGTAGATATACTCGAATACTGTACATATGTTCATCACTATTGCAGACAAACATTGACATTTTTCCAGTTACTGGATGGTTAAGGCGATCTACATGATTCAAATTGATGTATTTGAGTACTTTTGATTTTTAAAACTATATAAATTGTATAAAAAAAAAGTAATACGTGTTACAAAAAACGCTAAATTACATTTTCAAAAAGGCCAAAATACAAAAGTATCCAAAATAGTTGGCGTCAATGTTATTGAGTAAATCCGACCTACATAATTACTGTTCTATTCAGTCAAGGACACCTGTCAGCTGCCAGCGGAAGTGGGGGAGTGCGCCAATTACGTAGATCGCTGGTACTACGACACCAAGGAGAAGGTCTGTCGCCAGTTCTACTACGGAGGTTGCGGAGGAAACGGCAACAACTTCGAGACTCAGCAGAGGTGCCAGGAGAGGTGCCAAGCGCCGCAACCCACTCCTCCGTCGCAGCCTTCTCAACCCTCCGAACCTTATCAGCCATCGGAACCGTTCCAATCAGGTGGGTATAGTCACAGCCGTCTTGAGAACAAGCCGCGAAGGAAATGTGGCAACGTCGCGCCACAGCTAAGTTGGGGTCATGTGTTCATCTCGGCGCCTTTTCCGAGGCGTTTGAAGTAGATCAAATTTATTTTATACTTTTCAAATACGTCATATATAGTTTTCTCTGCTTGGTCAATTAAGTATAAAAATATTGTATGTAAAAACCACATGTGAATCTACATAAAAACATGTGATATTCAATTGTTCAGCAAAACCGTTTTGGCATGTTTGTTATCGAATTATCAATACACTGCACTATCTACAGATACTACACTTCGATTTTCAATCGTCTAAAGTAATTATCGCGTTTAAAAAACTCTATTTAACGCGAATAAACAGACAATTTCTTGCATAAACACATATAAAGCCGCCATGTTTTATGTCGACTGTCGGACTACATTCGGCGTTGCCATTTTCTTATAGCATGGCTTGTTCTCAGGACGGCTGTGTTCAGACACAAGTATTAAAAAAGCGGCACATATTTTATGCAATTGCATTCTACGTAAAGTATGATCCAGTGATCCAGTTGACCGCAACTTAATGATAAGTTCCACAGTTGTGTGTTTTATATTGAAAAGATCTAATGAGATCGAAATCCGGATCTGTAACTTCTAATGGCGAATGACGACGAATAGGAAAACATTCTCGCTTTATGAGCTTAACGGACTTACCGTTAGGGTGTGCTTGGGGAAGGACATCTAGCGGTTGTCGACTTTGTCGGACCTATCGGAATATGTCTAGACTATTTTAACTCATATTTCTGTTGTGCTCTAGACATGTGCTTCCTACCGGCCGATCCAGGACCGTGCAGGGCCTTCCAAGTCAAATATTATTACGACAGAGCGGACGGAGTGTGCAAAAACTTTGGGTACGGAGGTTGCGAGGGCAACAGAAACAAATTCAGTTCTGTCGAGGAATGCCTTCAGTACTGTGGAACGGCACAAGGTAAATGAATTTTACTCGAAAATGAATTTCGTTTTCGTTTTCCTGGAACATTTCATTTAATATTTCTTTTCTTCATTTCATTTAATCTTCCATCCATCCAAATAAATTGTTCCTCAGCTCGATTATTAGGATAATAATAAAAGACAAAGTTGCTCAGAGAGGTAGATTCAATTATTTTTAGAAACAGTTCTATATTTTAAAAACAAATCAAGAGATACCATTCGGTTCAAAGAGATACGAACATAGGCATTGCTTCGTATTCGAACAGTATTAAACTAATTAACATGTGGCCACTAGAAATCAATTGTACACAATCTGACTAAAATAAAGACACAATTGTAGAATTTCCAGACGTCAGGAGCTCTCGAATGGGCGAACATCAATTAGTCATAATATTCTCGCGTTCATAGTGTAGGGAACCGACAACATAACATCTACATAAAATAATAATATAACCTTCAAAGCGTCTGTACAACATAATTTTACCTTTATCTCCATTTAAGAATTCATTTTATTTCCAGATCTCTGTACTCTACCTCCCGTTGTTGGCCCTTGCAACGGGGACTATCCTCAGTACTATTACAGTGCATCGAATGATACATGCGTACCCTTCAATTACGGAGGGTGTGGAGGTAATTACAACAGGTTCCAAGACCAATCCTCCTGCGAACAAAGATGTAAAAAAGCACCTTCAGCTCAGGTTACCCAAGCCCCAACAGGTGAGTCTCTCAACACTCAACGTAATGTAAAAATAGTCCTTGTCATTAAATTTTGTCTTCAATACATAATAGATGTAGTAATTATCAATTAATTAGTAAAGTATATCGTATATCTTAAAGTATAAGGTATATATAATTTTTTTTTTTCTCATTTGAAAAGCGACTTGGTTGGACAAAATTAAGTATTTTTCTCTTATTGGAACAACAAACCTCTTCCATTAGTTTGATGTTGATGCTCTTTCATTGTTGTTAATTTGAAGAGTTTTTAGAGAAATTCAGGCTTCTAACTCTTTGATGTTAGTAGGCAAATCATATCCCTCGTTAATTAATAATATAGGAGAAATATTTTTACTTCAAATTTTCTCTCCACCTAACAAATAGTAGATGAAGTAATCAAGTCTTCAAGTTAAGAAACTAAAAGATCAAAGTATCGACGATTGGCATCCCTTTCTTTTTCTTCACATTTAAACATTGCAGCGACCACTAAACATTGTCTTTTTGTTACCTTTAGCGCCACCTAGCGATATTGTCATGTGTTACCAGCCGCTCGACGCAGGAAACTGTTCAGATTACAACGTAGCGTTCTTCTTCGACAGGGAGACCAGAAAGTGCTCTCCCTTCACGTATACAGGATGCGGCGGGAACGATAACAGGTTCCACAGCGAGGAGCAATGCGAGAGACAGTGTGGAAGTTTCCGGGGACAAGGTAACAGATATAAAAACATAACGGAATACGAAAAAAAACCTTGTTTTTGTTTTGCAACAAGCTGCTAAGTCGTGCGTCGTTTTTTGACAAATTGAATCGGGTGAAGTGTTCCATTTATATTCTTTTAGGTCTGTGATTGATACGTCAATTCAGGCGAGCTGCAGCGGGGACGGAATAACAATCGATACGCTGCCGATGTCCGTTTCTATAGCAATCGCATTGCCACCGCACGTTACACAGAGGCCTGTTTTCAAACAAAGGCGGATTCGTTTTCATCTCATCATGTGTTCACTGTTTACGCGACCTTGAGGGTCACGACGTCTGTTTGAATTAATGTATTCTTATTTTTGCCTAAGGAATTCGTGGTTAAAGATTGTATGGCCATTTCAAGGATACCCTGAAAACATACGAGGTGTGGCTATTAAATAACCGAACTGCTGTCATAACACCATTTTAATTCGTTACCAATTACAGTAGCAACCTATTCGCCTTCAATGTACCCTCCTTGGCGATCTCTACACCGCTCCATACGACTTTTCCATCGTTGAAAGCAGTGCTGGAAGTCCGCTTCCGTCAACTGGTGCAGAACCTCCGTCGCTTTTGCTTTAACCGCTTCCACACTTTCGAATTTTGTCCCCTTCAGTGTCACCGTGTCTAACAAGACTGGATCAGTGTCAGTGTTGTTTACAATATCAGCGCAAAAGTTCATTGTTGATTCATTTTGCTCGGGAGTGAAGAGTTTTGACACCATTTTTGCGCAAATTTTGCGCATGTTGAACGATTCATGCAAAATCTGGCGAACACTTGTTCTTGTCGATTCCTGTTATTTCAGCAAGCCCTCGGATGTTTAGACGACTCTTCGCGGATTAATTTACCAAATGTTTCAATGTTTTTGTCCGTTTTTGACGTTGAGGGCCGTCCGGGGCTCGGATCGTCTTCGGTCATTTCACGTCCCTCTTTAAACCGTTTAAACCATTCAAAAACTTTTGGATAAACATTCATTCCCATACACTTGTTTTAACATTACATAAGCTTTTGTAAAAGTTTTCCCCAGTTTAACAAGAAACTTGAGATTAACCCGTTGCTCCATCTGAACGCTTAACATTTTTTCGACGCGTCACTGGTGCGTAGACTAATTCAAACGACTGCTACAGTCAAACTGAGCAACCCACTGGCTTGTCCAGCGAGCTCAAAGTGGACACAGTATCACCAGACACAGTTCTGTTCAAACTAGTCGCGACACGCTCGCAGCGCGCTGGTAGCCGCGTCAGTTCTGTTATTTAATAGCCACACCTCGTATGAATTGCTAAGTCATAGATTATTTTTGACAAATTGAATGGCGCGTAGTTTTCCATATATCACTTAGGTGTGTCATAATAGGAAATGTTTATTTGAGGTGACGATGTGTGTTGCAGATGTGTGCAACATGGAGAAAGATCCGGGACCCTGCAGGGGTTACTTCCTGAAATATTACTACGATAGGACTACTGGCCGCTGCGATCAGTTTGCCTTCGGTGGTTGCCAAGGAAACGGCAACAGGTTCAGCTCGAAGGAGGAGTGTGAACACATCTGTGTCACCCGGGAGGAAACCAAGCCAAACTTTACCAGCACAGGTATGTACATACACAAACAAATACCAATACAGGATCACGGTAAAGTTGAATGCAAGGTAAAGTTATTGATTGGTCAACGAAAGTTGTTTGGTTGGCCAGCAGCACGGTACCATTAGTACCTGGTTTTAAAAAAACATGTTTATGCAGGGAATTAAAAAAACTATTAGTGTCTTCATTTAGGAACCAAATTTAGAACTGAAAATTGTTATTATCGTGGAAATTATTTTTGGATATATTTGGCTCGCCGTATATATAACAGTTTTTGGGCCACCCTGTATGAACTATATTCTTGACTTGAGCGCATGCTTAAATGGAGGAATGGACGAGAAATCGGAATCGTTTTTGACGGCAATATTATTACAATTTCTTCCATCCATAACTCTGAGCTCAGGTTTTTCGGTGGTTTCTGAGAATGCCTTAAGTAGTAAAGTAATTTTTTTTTATTTTAAACTAAACGTCATTATCTCAAAATGACTTTTCGAACTGGGCGAAGACATGCTCAAAGACCGTTCCATAGATCGATTTGAAATTTTAACAATTGCTATCAACTATATTCTCCATAAAAGTATGTAGTCGTTTTTTGATAGAATGTATTTTTTTATAAATAGTTTACTGCTGAATTTTTTGGGCGAAAATCGATTTTTTTTTTCGCTAAAATTTAATCAATAAAAAAATCAATTAAAAAAAATCCCTACGTACTTCTCTAGCCAATAATATATAAATTCCAGGTCTAAAACATTTCGAGAAATTTGTCCGCCCGTGGAGGGCATTTTGATAAAGGTGGTTTTAAAGATACGCTATATCGCCGCTATTTTGTATACTTTTTATAGTTCAATACATGTTTAATTAACCCTTCAAAAAGAAATCCTATTCCTCTTCTCATTCTCCCATAATAAATTATCAAGATTGGGCCTTTTCTCGACCGCTAGAGTGGTGTTATCCCTTAAGGGTGTATAAAATAACGAAGTTATGATGATTACATGAAATGGAGTACTCTGTATAACTAGAAATATTTTACATATACATATGCACCGCATAATGTTGAGAAAATGTTATTTAAAACAATTTTTTTCTTAAGGTTACAATAAGTAGTTAAGAAAGAAGCTGTCAACATTTTTATTTGCCAATTGTTTTTGTATTGATAATGCTTTAAAAACTAAGAGCGTTATTTATTTTTATGTGTGTTTGTTTATCTTTCTTTATAACTTTACCCAGTGGCGTGCCCAGTAATTTTGCTTTGGGAAATGTCGAGTATCTTTTTACGAGAAAGGGTACAACTATTGCTTTTTATTTTTTGTAAACACGTAACCTAAGTTGAGGAGAGTTTTTACTTGGGAGGGGGGGGTATTTTACTAAGGGAGGTACAAGAAAAGTTACTTTTCTTTGTTTTTAGTAAAGATCTGGTCGGGGTTATCCCGGAATCCTCCATTGGGCACGCCACTACTACTAACTTTACCCAGCACCTTTTAACACTAAACACTACGTCGCACCTAATATCTATCTGTGTGTAGCCATATGCAAATTGCCGGTCGATCAGGGATCCTGCGTGGAGGGGTATTACAGGCGGTGGTACTTCGACGACGAGCGCGGGGAATGCCTAGCGTTTATTTACACAGGTTGCGGCGGTAACTTCAACAATTTCAAGACATTCCAGTCTTGCATCGATTTTTGCAGGGACCTCCTGCAACCGACGCCACCCCGTAAGTCCGCTAATCTCGCCTGCCAAGTCATTCCGAGCGTCACCACAATGCTTCGCCGCTACCTTCGGCACTCTCACCTCACCGAAATGTATACAATCGAAGTTCTACTGCGCATGAAATCATTTGAAACAATACAGGGCGTCTTATTAATAATACAGTTACAAAGTGCGGGGTTTCGAGAGTAATAAAGATACTAGAGGCCATTACAAAAATTGCAGAGGAGTAATTTTTTTGAGTCATCATCAGATTTTCAAAGTATCCTAACTTTAAAGTACTGACAATGCTGTTTTTCGCTATTTTCAAGGTTATCTTATAACATCACAAGGATTTTTGTATATATAGATATACAAGGTGTCCCCGGATTAAGTTACCTATTACAATATATTTTGTCGAAAAATTGTTTGTCCATTTCACCTATCGGTAACTCAATCCGGTATATCCGCACCGGGCACCCTGTATATCTGTATCAAAAAAGTGCTGTTTCATTATTAATAGAATACCTGTATAATATAGTGTAGTTTGAGTCCACGAGAACTAGTTTGGAGCACATTGAACATGTGCACCAAATAGGTTTAATACTAATGCAAAACGGATTTGAGAATTTATTTCTTATAACTTTTCCAATTTGCCGTAAAACTTCCACTGAATACTCCGCCATTTTTATATTTCCTTTTTCGTTTGCAAGCAAAGACAAAATGCTATTTTTAATTATTTCCAGCGCATCACCGAGAATACGTCCAGAGGAGAAACGCTAAACGATGCTATCGAACGCTTACATTTTAACCCGTTTCGGCCCAGAATGCCACTCGAAGCATATCGCTTTGAGTAAACATAGCCTATAACTTTTCCTATTCGCTACAGAAAAATTTTTAGGGGACATATTTTGAAGATCTCCCTTTCGATGTTCATTATTTCTAAAAATTTTAATACAAAACTTTCGTTTTTTTTATTTTAGAGCGCCCCGACCACGCTTTTCCAAGAATAAACCCCTTTTTTATTTTTCAAAACATATAAAACAATGTTTTCGAGAAAAAAGTTAAAGAAAATAATATCGTATTATGAAAAGTTCGATATACACTATTTCCACCACTTTATATTTATTGTAATAAAACTTAGAAAGGTTTTTAGAAAAGTTTGTTGTTTATAAATGTTTTTATGAGGCAAACATTTAGAAACTTTGTTTATCTTCAAATGATATCAAACGAAGAAGCTAAGGTGTTTCTATTTAGATTAAAAAAAGCGTTGTACTTTTAAATATTTAAATATTTAAATAAATTTTAATATTTCCAACTTTACGAAAAATTATCAGAAAAAATTCTTAAAATACTCAAAAATATTGGATTTTTTAGATTTTTTGAATTTTTGAATTTGCAAAAGTTACAGTGCAAAATTAAAAAAAAAGCTCAAAAATTAAAAAGCGTTTCTTTAAGTGAATTTAGACTTTTTATTCTTGCAATTTTTGGCCATTTGTAAAACTTTGTTTTTTGCAAAAATTTTGACTGTGCCATTTTGGAGAGGGAAAAATCGATATTTAAACAATGCTCCTTTAGTTTAGACATTTATTCAGACTGGTCCCCAGAACCCAAATCCTTAAAAATTGATTTAAAAAAATGTTTGTCGAAAAAATGGTTTTTTTGTAAAAATACTGTTTTTTTCCTATTTAATTTTTTAGACAAATAACCTCGAAAGGGAGTCTTTTCTTTCAAAATTTGTAGCGAATAGGAAAAGTTCTGAGGCACCGAAGATCGATATGCTTCGAGTGGCATTCTGGGCCGAAACGGGTTAAGAAACTTATTTACCTTCCAATAATATTTCGAATGTGTTTTGCAGCTGCCCCCGCGGAAATCACGGAAATGGCTCCTCCGTGCCAGGGATTGTTCGACGAATGCACTTCGATACGGTGCGCCTACGGGGTGGAGGCCTACGTGGACGAGAACGAGTGCAATCGGTGTCAATGCAGTGATCCCTGTAGGGGAGTGGGATGCCTGGAAGACGAGCAGTGCGCCATTGACATCAACAGGAACAAGACGTCGAGCGCGGACGCTGATTTCATTGCCATTTGCAGGAAGAGTAAGTGTCGACGACAAATCCTAATCGTGTCCGGTCCTAATCGTGTCGAATACACGTCTCTTTAACCCTTTGCGGCATACATTTTTTATACAGTAAGCGGCACCCTAATGCGTACATAGGTGGATATTAACTACATATTAAATGATACATTTTTATGTCATTAGTTAGGCGAATTTCTTGGGCCGGGAGGGCACAGCAAACAGGCGGGCCGGTCCAATGCTCCCATCAATTTTGCCCCCCGGGGGAAACGGGGCGCGGGGGGGGGGGGGGCCCCAGGCCACTATTATTGCAAAGCGACACACAATACATCTCTTGTATATCCCATAACCCGTCACCGTTTTACGTTTCGTGTCACGAAAATAAACTAAAAGCTCCCATTAAAACCATTAAACAAAAGCTTTTTTGGGGGGGAAATTTTTAAAAAAAATTTTTTTTTTTTAAAAAAAAAAGGGCGCTGCAAAGGCTTCCACTAATTTTTCTAATAATTTCCAATCTCGGAATTTTTCGCATTTATCGAAATTTTGGGTCTTTTCTTTCGCACGGCTCCAATGGCCCCTTAGTACGTGCTATCGTTTTGTAATAATAAACCCACCGTACAAAATTTCGGCGAATCGTAGCTCAGGTCGAGAAATGGCTCCCTTACAGACCGATCACCAAAAAACCATTTAATTTCAAATTTTTATTTAGTGCAAATGCTGTATACACAGACCAGAATACAATATCAAATATAAACAGAAAATAGCCATCAGAATACGGGATGCCTTTCATACGCCTGCGTTAGCGACTGGATCGCGATTAGGCTCCATGAATATCCAATAAACGTACTTAGTTCCATAAAATTGGTATATAGGGGTTTTGGAGTCGTATTACGATTCCCGTTTGAAAAAATGATTTAAATATTAGAATTTATGAGAACTCACAGAATTTAGAGCTTACCAACCTGAACTTAGATTTTAAAAATTCCGAATGGCGGATCCAATATGATGACTAAATATTTGAAATATTACTGAATTTCACCAAAAATTGCATATAGGAAGTTTTTCAAAAACGGTAGCCTAAAATTGAAATTTACTACTGGATTCACTCCAAAGTTTACATATGGAGCTGTCAGAGTTAGTAATCTCGTTGGTTACGGTGCCCATTTATATGTAATTAGTCACCCTTCTCAGCGTAAACGCTGGGAAACATACATCCATGCCTGCTTCAGACAGTGATGGCTTGATACCTCATCCCCGCCTCCAGCAGAAATTAGGCTCAGGCGAGGGGAGGAAATTCATCCTGTCCCAAAACCTTTCTAACAATGTGACAGGTTTGTAGTACAACTGCCTTCTGGCCATTTCGAAAAATATTACAAGACAGTCCTAATGCCGCGATGTTCTTGGCGAATCTAGTCGTCATCACGCCCTCTGCCGATATTACTAGGGCGTACGTCTCCACTTTCTCCAGTTTCCATAGGCGCTTCAGCTCGATCAGCGTAGGGCGTTCAGGCCCTATCAGTAGAACCTCAGCCCCTTCTTTTGCGAGAAAGTCCGGTCTTTCCTTTCCTTCGCGGCCTTGGTGTCCTCTCACCCACTTCAGAGTGATACTATCGTGTTTCGCTAGTTGTATTAGCGAATCCATACATTATGCCTCTTGGGAGAAGTATTTCTACTTCTCCTAAGGCTTTGAGTGCAGCTTAGCTATCAAATACAATCTGTATCCTCTTATTTGTGCCACACATTTCATGTAATTTCATTGACAGTTGAAACATATGAAGATATTGAAGTTATTCAATTTGGCTGATACACACTATATATCGACCGGTCAAATATTTTTTTACCTTAAGATACGTCCACACTGGACCAACATACCTCAACATCACGCAACAACAACTTGTTCCAACCCAAAATTTGCCTTTAATGAATTATAAACTTTCAACAACTTCTTGAAACATAAGTTGCAACAACTTGCTGAATGTTGCTCCATTGTGAACGTATCTTTAGAACATATCTGTGTAGCGATCGAGTCGATTTGACACATCAAGTAAAATTAGTTCTGAAAACCTAGATTGCTACTTCTTCCTACTGTCCGTCGTCATACGGGGTGTGCTTATTTCTCGTGCGTACCTCTGACGATTCCGGGGTTTTACCGTAGATTTCGCCCTTGTTTAGGCAACAAACCCGGAACGTGCCCGACGCTGGAGCCGAGCGAGACGAACTGCGAGCAGGAATGCAGAACGGATGCCGATTGTACGCTCCATCTGAAGTGCTGCTCGACGGGATGTGGTACTGCGTGTGTGGATCCCACACCGCCCGCGCAGATGGTCACCCAGGAGCCAGAGCCGGCCTACACCGAAGGTTCGGTGGAAACAGGCGGTAAGTACGATGCTGTTTCGAAAAAAATCAGCAGTGGGACTGAGTCAAAAAATTTCCCGAATTTTTAGTGATTTTTCAGAATGCTGTGTCTCAGCGAAAAATGGTCTTATCGAGGTCTAAAAAAAGCATTTTGAAGCTTCAAGTTTCTAATTTTGAGATATTTCGACACAAACATTTTTAGAGCTACATGTTTCGCGCAATTTTAGGGAAGTAGTGTGGGAAGACAATTTTGCGAATTTTGCGAAGTCCACGACTTTGAAAAAATTTAACCATGCTATAGACCGGATAGCTTGTTTATTCAGCTTCAATTTGCTTTTTTTGTAGCTCTAAAAATTTTTTTGCCGAAATATTTCAAAACTAGAAACTTGAAGCTTCAAAATACTTTTTTTTATACCTCCATAAGACCATTTTTCACTGAGATGCAGCAGTATTCTGAAAAATCACTAAAAAATTCAGAAACATTTTTTGACCCTTAATTTTTAGGTATATTAGAAAGGAAATTTCTTTTCTATTTCCTGTGCACCACTCTGTAAAGGTATTCGACAATATTCGGAGGTCCCGAACACAAATCGGAACTAACAGAAATAGAAAGACATATGTGATCCAAAATTGGACCATTGGTACTCTACCCACAGTCCAATTTTGGTTGGTGGGAATCAGGTTCAGGAATGGTTACAATCAGATACTCTTATCTGATGTGGATACAACGATTTGATTGTATTTTTATTCCCTTCAGTGCAACCACCCACTGTAGACTCGAGCACGTACGAACCGGAAGTGGAAGCCCCCATAGGAGACCAGGCCACATTACGTTGTGCCGTGACAGGAAATCCTAACCCCAGGATCAGCTGGAGTAAAGACAATATTGAGGTTAGTTGTAGAAACGCATGGAGTAGCTGAAATTGTATTGGTTACAAGATGTGACACTCTCTTTGAACTTCAGTACCTACATATTAATTCGTAAAATAGGCGTTTACATACTTTTTTTGGCCCAGCTCCACAAAATAAATATTCAGAGCTATGTTATTCCCATGTATTTGTGCCCGCTAACACCAAATCTAACCGCGGATTTCCCATACACGTCATGACTTTTTCTACAGTCAATAACACCCTAGAAAAATCCATGAAGATCTTTTTGACAGTCGAAAAAATCCTGACGTGTGAGGGAAAACTGATGAAAAATACATGGAAAACATGGCCTACTCTGATGCACAGAATATTTTTTTTGTGGGGTCGTGTAATTTTTGAAAACGGAACCATTTTAGATTGATGGTACGCAACCGAGGTACAGGATTAAACTGGACCAATCGCTCCAGATCATCACGTTGCATAAGACTGATTCCGGGATCTATTTGTGTACTGCCGACAACGGTATTGGAGATCCCATAACAAATCAAATTAAACTCGATGTCGTGGGTAAGTTATTACCTGAGAAAGTAAATATACTGTCAAAAGTGGCATGAATTAGGTATTAGGATGTTATCTTTGTAGTAATTAACACCTTGGTGGTTATTATCTTTGCAACTAGGCTAACTTTCAGTGTTAACAATATAACTACCACGAGCAAGTATCTTAAAATTTATTATACCATTGCTACTACTGCACACTAGAGGATTCAACAAGATACAAGTTTTGCTAAAACGTTAGTGTTAAAAGTAAACAAATGACCAGAGGATAAAAAAATAAAACTCGAGTTGTACAAAACGTTACAGTACCATCTCGTCCATCGATTAATTATTGAAAACAGTTTCCGACCCCCCCTCCATCCCACTTTTTGGTTCCGATAGCACAAAATACTGAACCAAACGAACAAAGGAGGGGGGGGTGCATTTACAAGATGGTATTATACATTTAAATATTCTACATAAAAAACTAGTAGAGGCCTAAAATTAGAGAGAAGGAAACTATTATTTTCAACTTGACACAGACTCGAATCATCGAGTCAGATGTTGAACTACGGCTCGATGCATTGGGTGCAAAGGTACAGTCGATGCAGGACAATAAACCAAACACGTTGTATACACAATTGTTATCAGAATGACATAGGAGACCTAAATTTATCAAAATATACGTGTTCCATTAAAACCAATACTTTTTTGTACCCTCTGTACATATAAAGAGTCTTAGCCAACCTGTTATCTTAGCTGGATTATGCGTAAAAAGTTTAAGTAACATTGGTTTTTACCATATTAAAATTGATCTCATTTAAAAAAAATCAAAAAATCAAACCCTGTACATTTATGTGGGATATAAAGTCGTAGTCGAAGGTAATACAATTATTCTGCCATTTTCTGGTTCTTAGTTAATATCTGGGACGTATTTCCTTAAAATTAATCCATTGTATTATTTTTTTTGACCATTTTTCACCACTTAATACAGAATCACTTTTTTTACCTCGACGCGCGTTTCACGAAACCATATTGGCATCATCAAGAGATAATTGAAACTGTTAAAACTCCGTTTTAATCATCTCCTGATGATGCCAACATGGTTGACGAAACACGCATCGAGTACAAGAAAGGGTTTCTGTGTTAACCCATTTCGGCCGAAAACGCCACTCCCGGTACATCGCTCTTCAGCGCCTCATAACTAATACTATTTGCGACAGAAAAATTTGACAGGGACGTATTTTTGAAGTTTAAGACGTGCCCTTTCCGATGGTGTCCATGAAATTCCTCCAAAAAAATTATTAGTTATGAAAAAAGCAGTTTTAAAAAAAAAAACGATTTTCTTGCACTTTTTTTATTTTTAATCAAATTTTCAAGGGGTCCGGTCTGCAATGGACCTGGAACCTCACTAACTGGTGGAATAAATGTTTGAACTTTGAGTATACGTGGTTTAAAGATCGATTTTTTGCCCTATGTGTTCAAAATGGCGCCTAAACTGCAAAATTTTTGCGTAAAAATACAAAAATTGTTTATTGGATTTTGATTGATTTTTATTGCACTTTTACAAAAAAAATTTGTAAGTTGTAAAAAACTTCTAAACTTTTTATTCTTGACAATTTATTGTAAAAATGCATTGTTTTCGAGAAAAAAAATTTCTAAATTTCGATACTGATTTGATTTTTAGAATTTTTTTCTCGAAAACAATGCATTTTTACTATAAATTGTCAAGAATACAAAGTTCTTAAAATCATACAAATAATGCACTAGAATTATTTCAGAATTTTTTTAAGCTATTTTTAAAATTTTGCAAAAATTGACAATTTGCAAAATCTAAAAAATTGCTCAAAAAATTTTCCAATTTCCAGTGCATTCATTGAGTGATTTCAAGAACTTTTTATACTTGACAATTTTTTGTAAAAGTGCATTGTTTTCGAGAAAAATTTTTCTAAATTTCGATACTGATTTGATTTTTAGAAATTTTTTTCCGAAAACAATGCATTTTTACTATAAATTGTCAAGAATAAAAAGTTCTTAAAATCCGTCAAAGAATCCACTAGAATTATTTAAGAATTTTTTAAGCTATTTTTAAAATTTTGCAAAAAATTGACTATTTGCAAAATCTAAAAAATTGCTCAAAAAAATTTTGAAAAAATTCTAGTGCATTCATTGAGCGAATGAAGAACTTTTTATTCTTGACAATTTTTTGTAAAAGTGCATCATTTTCCAATAAACAATTCTGGAATTTTTACGCAAAAATTTTGCAGTTCAGTGGCCATTTTGACCGCATAAGGCAGAAAATCGATCTTTAAGCCACGTATACTTAAAGTTCCAACATTTATTCCACCGGTTAGTGAGGTTCCAGGTCCATTGCAGAAAGGAAACCCCTCGAAAATTTGATTAAAAAAAAAATGTGCAAAGAAATCATGTTTTTCTTCAAAAAAAACTGCTTTTTTTCATAATCAATAATTGTTTGAAGGAATTCCATGGACACCATCGGAAAGGGCACATCTTAAACTCCAAAAATATGTCCCTGTCAATTTTTTCTGTCGCAAATAGTGTTAGTTATGAGGCGATGAAGAGCGATGTACCGGGAGTGCCGTCTTCGGCCGAAACGGAAAGTAGTGAAAAGTGTTCAAGTGTTCAAGTGTCTACGCCGAAGGCTCTAATGCTCCTCCTGTACCATTGCTATCCGATCAGTAATAAGTTTTAAGATGCTCTGCCGTCAGCTAACACTTAACAATCGATCTCTTCTAATTTTCCGTGCATGCTCATTAACCCCTAACGCCCCTCTGTTAACGAACGCCAGCCGACGGCGCGCAGCGTCCCGTCTCCATCCTGGACCAGCGCGAGGAGCCGCCCGTCGTGGTGTCTCTCAACGCCCCCCGCCACCCTCAACTGTTACGCGATGGGCTGGCCATACCCCACGGTCGCCTGGTACAAAGACGACAGCCTCATCCCGCTGAAGAACAGCGAGTTCGAGGTGCGCAAGGACTACTCCCTCCTCATCCACTCCGTGAAACTCCACAACCTCGGCATCTACACGTGCCAGGCGTACAACGGCATCGGCAAGGCGGCCAGCTGGTCGGTGACGGTCAAGGCGAAGGGCCCCTACCGCTTCAGCGACCCCAAGGAGCTGCGGTACAGGCAGTTCATCGTTGCGCCACCTGAGGAGCCCGCGACCACGCCCGCGACCACACCCGCGACCACAACCACCAGGCCTGCGACTGTCGCCGCAACGCGGCCGACCTTGCCGTACACGTTGCCCCACAGACCCACCCCCGCGCCCTACGTACCCCCCACCGACTACGTCGAACCCGACAACGAGATCGTGCCGGAGCACGTGCCTCTTCCGGACGCCGAGGGAGCGGTAGTTCCGCCCGCATATATCGGTAATGCATGTTTTATGTTAGATCTAACTTTCGGCATCGTGGGTGCTAACTCTCTCTCTCTCTGGTGTCTGTTTGATACTGGCTTCCTGGTTGGTTGGTACGTCATTGGTTTTAGTACGCTACGCTGACCGTGTGAAAATAACATTATTTACCCGGAAACAACAGTCTGGAAGATGGAATAATGGGATTTCTCAGCAGATCTAAATATTTTTCAGAATTTAAATTTCCGTCTATGAAGAAAGTACTTTGTTTATCTTTTTTTATTATCCTCGCAGAGTTAAGTTTAAACGCGTTTTTTGCGAATATTTCTTTATGTAACCGAATCAAATTTTTAGTTTACAATAAAGAGAAAAGGCTGCTCTTGCAAATTTTGATATCCTATTGGAAAATTGGGTCACTTCTACTAAAAGATTACACAGCCCCACAAAAACTTTTTTTTGAACTGCTATCGAGACAACTGTATCCCTATGTAATTTTCGACGCTGAATCCGGTCAAAAAAAATCGTACACCCCCAAAATCAACCCCTAGCGCTTAAAAACACTCCCTAAACAGGCTAAAAACGACTTAACGCTTCCCGAATAGTCTTAAATCTCAACAATTCTAATTAAATATTAAACATTCAAGTATATAACGCAGAAATACAGAGTTAACACTACTTTCCATTGGAAATCGCCCCCATGAGTGGATGAAAACTACCCCTCATACAACAAGAAACTTAAAAAAAAATGCAGTGATTGCAAAAAAAAGCTTACGACGCCGTTTTTTTTTTGGAAACAGTGAGTAACTGCATTAGTTCCGATGCGATGCTCAAAATCTACCCCCATAGAGTGGCGGAAACCACCCCTAAATTTAAATTACAAGTAAAATCGGGGAAAAATTTTTGTCATCGTGATTTCTATTTTAATCGATGCTAAAATTGACTATGGATATGCAGCACTGCAGCTTGGAGGTGAATACTTGCATTGCATCAAGGTCATTCAGTGACATCCCCATGACAGGGTGAAAATTACTCCTCACGTAATAAGAAATTCAAAAAATAGTTGCAGTACCTTTTAGAAAAGCTCAAAACATCTGCATTTTCTTATTTAAGAAGAATATTCGACAACCTACCTGAAAAGGACCTATATTATGAAGTAGCAAAAATTTACCCGTAGTCTTAATTCAATTAGATCCACTAGCACGACCATCAGTGCTATCATAGGTCCAATCATAACAAAAAAAAAAAAACAACAATATAACAAAGAAAAAAGGTAATAGCAGAAACAATAAAGAGCCCAACGTGACGTGTACTTAATCCCCAGACCTTCAACACTCGGTATGCGGTTGTCAATGCGCCACCTACCGGCCGGTCAAAAAACTATATAATCAGAAAATGATACAGATGTTTCTTCTGAATTTTTAGATGATTCTTTTTAGAGGTCATATAAATAAGTAATAGTATTTTCAGAGAATTCTTTTTAGGAGTCATCTAAGCAACTGAAATTTTAAAGGGGTGGTTTCCGCCACTCTATGGGGGTAGTTTTTAAACTAGTTTAGTAACTAATGCAGTTACATACTGTTTAAAAAATGACTGGGAATCGTAAGTTTTTTTTGCAAACACTGCAGTTTTTTTAAATTTTCTGTTGTGTGAGGGGTAGTTTTCACCCATTCATGGGGGTAATTTTCAATGGAAAGTAGTGTTAACTCTGTATTTCAGCGTTAAATTCTTGAATGTTTATATTTAATTAGAAGTATTGAGATTTAAGAGTATTCGTGAAGCGTGAAGTCATTTTTACCCTGTTTTTTGGCGCTAGGGGTTGATTTTGGGGGTGTACGATTTTTTTTACTTCGGATTCGGATTCAGCGTCGAACATTACAACAGGGATACAGTTGTCTTGATAGCAGTTCCAACATTTTTTTTTTGTGGGGCTGTGTTATTTTTATGTACTTCCCATCACCATGCTTTATTTTGTTTTTCACATTGTTATTTATTAGAAAACTGATATTGCTCTTTACCAAAACCAAAAATCGTGTTAATAAAGCTAGGAGTCGAGGTCAGTCCATGAAATGCTTCTACTACTTCTAATATTTGAACGTTTCTTCGTTTAGTGCCTGTCAGAGCTAACATCACGACGAGCGACCAAAGGTATCCCGTTGGAGGTGACATACAACTTCCATGTCAAGTGACTGGTTACCCGGAACCACAGGTGAACTGGTACAAAGATGGCGCTTCCATCCACACTTCGGAGAGGATCCAGATATCGGGTAGGTGGAGTCTGATTGACGCAGAACGCAGAAATAAAACTATGTAGTTCGAAAGAGACGTACCTAGACGGAACTAAAGAAATTATTATTTTCCAGATACTCATACCCTGACGATTATGCGCGCAACAAAGGAGGATTCGGGATATTACCAGTGCGAGGCGGAAAATACGTACTCGTCAGCGTCAAGCACTTTGGAAATTTTAATAGAATGTAAGCAAGCCAGTTGTATAGTATTTTACTGTTTTAAAATTACTGATAGTCGCACACTCAAATGGTAGTCGCACGGGGATAAGTCTTGACTGTAAGGAGGATGTTCAAGATGCTCCTGTATATTTTTTTTTCCGTGAATTTTTCCGATATTTTAATAGTTATTCTGCTATTCGGGGCGGAGACGAATCCAACAGATCAAAGATCATAAAAATCGGTCCAGCCGTCCTTGAGTTATAAATGGTGTAACTAACACGACTTTGTTTTATATACAGTGAGGTCCATAAGTAACGGATAAATTCATTATCTACGTAATTTACAATTTATGAGTAAAATCCTGAAACACGTCAATTTTTAATTCTAGAATGACATTTTTTGAGCATAATTTTATACCTCCCCCTCCAACCCCCTTGGAGTGACAGCTACCCCTTTAATATTTTTAAATGGAACGACGGTGCCTGTGATAGCTAATTTGAAAGCAATACAGGGTTTTTTTAATTTTGTATATTTTTCATCAAGAAAATTAAATTTGATAATTTCAAAATTAGTTATTATGAAATGTATACAATCAAGTGCCTATGTACCAAATATCTGTCAAATCTGACGTTTTTAATTAATTTTGTGTCAAGTTGAACTTAAATGTATCGGTTTCCCTGATACGCTGCGCAAAATACCCAACAAAAAGAAAGAAGTAAAAAGGGTTTCTTTTTACATATCAGAAAAAATTATATATTTAAATATCTTTATTTGCTACATCTGTGAAAACTTATTATTCTATCATGTTATTTATCGCTGATCGTCAAGTTGATCATTATTTTAACAATGAGTCTTTCGGATACCCAAAGAATTGAAATTTTGATATTATTAGGATGTGGTGATAAAACAAGAACGCAGAAGCAGGTATGCGAAATATTCAATACAAAGTATCCTGACCGCCGCATTTCCCAGTCTACGGTTAGTAGAATAGAAAACATATTCCTAAATCTGGTAGGAAACGCATTTTAGACGATGAACAGAAATTGGATATATTGTTAGATATTCAAGATAATCCACATAAACCTACAAGACAAGTTGCCGCCGATAATGATGTTAGTAAAACGTCCAGAATGCGTCTTCTAAAAAACGAAAAATACCGCCCATATAAAATTCATTTGGTTCAAGGACTTAACGACGATGATCGCCGATTGGAATTTTGCGAAATCATGGCAAATAGATGCCAATATAATCCTTTATTTATAAAAAAAAAAAAACATTCTTTTTTCTGATGAAGCAACATTCGTCTTAAATGGAACAGTCAACAAACAGGACTGTAGATACTGGAGTACAGAAAACCCACACTGGATGATGGAGGCCAATACTCAATATTCTGAGAAGGTGAACGTCTGTAAATCAAGTTTTTCCCAATAGATGGATCGGTAGACGCGGTGAAATTGAGTCTGGCGGTCTGCTCGTTCTCCCGATTTGAACCCGCTTGACTATTTTTTATGGGGTTACTTAAAATCGAAAGTCTTCTTTAACAGACCAAATTACGTAGAAGATTTAAAAGACAGAATTCGGCAAGAAATTAACCAAATCACCCCGG
Organism: Aromia moschata; assembly: GCA_029963805.1. Taxonomy (NCBI): domain Eukaryota; kingdom Metazoa; phylum Arthropoda; class Insecta; order Coleoptera; family Cerambycidae; genus Aromia; species Aromia moschata. The sequence continues at coordinate 1,325,128 of JAPWTK010000088.1, read as the reverse complement.
AAACAATACAAAATGTTTTAGAAGAATTTCAGCAACGCCTCCATTATTGTCAAGAAGCAACGGGCGCCCAGTTTGAACATTTGATTTAAACCGTTCTTCTGTTCTGTTTCGGGTCATTTTCTTTTCTTAGTAACATTAAAAATGTAATATTTTTCAATAAAAAAAATTATAGAAATTAAAAAAAATCTTATGTTGCTGGATGGAGAATTAACAACCCTTTCAAATGAGCTATCACACGCGCCCTCGTTCCATTTAAAATTTTTAAAGGGGTAGCTGTCACTCCAAGGGGATTGGAGGGGGAGGTATAAAATTGTACTCAAAAAATGTCATTGAAAAATTGACGTGTTTCAGGATTTTACTCATAAATTGTAAATTACGTAGATAATGAATTTATCCGTTACTTATGGACCTCACTGTATATTAAGATTGAATAGCGAAGGTAATACCGTGATGTACATATTTAACGAGTTCCATTTAATTCCAGCAATGTTTATACACCCGAGCTGCAAGGACAACCAGTTCTTCGCAAACTGCACCCTCATAGTGCAAGGGAAATACTGCGTGCACCCATACTACGCAAAGTTCTGCTGCAAGTCGTGTACCGAAGCCGGACTCTTACCAGCGGACGGATCATTTTCCCTGAGCCACAAACGGAACGCTCTCAGCACTAATTTAGTCTAAGATACAATAAGTATGGCAAAGTTATTTTAAGTACTAGTCTCATTATTTTAACGTGGAAAATAAGTTGAACGAAAACGTTCGGAGGTTAACAGGAAGTGTCGGTGAAAACAGAAGCGCGCGCTTGAAGTAAGTGCTTATTATTTTTTTATTTCTTTCCAGTCTTGACCAGTAGAGAACGCGCTCCGTTTTTAAATATAATGATACTTCTGGAAATTTCATCTCCGAATGTTTTTTTAAAAAATAATACGTTTCGCTTGGCAATTTGCGAGGCAAACTCTTTGTAAAGATCTAATCGCTCTCTTGAACAGCCATAATACGATTCCCTATAATAATTCGTGGCATTGATGTAAACAAATTTGTAGATATTTTTTTTTATTTTTCAGAATTTGTGCATGTATAATTTGTGCAATGTATTTGTATATATAAATATAATTTTAACATTATAATTTATAAAGTTCTATGTAAAAATGTGTTCAGTACCATTGTAAAATTGATAAAAAATAAATGTTTTATTTTATAAAAAAAAAGTTTTTTTTTTCTGAAACAACTGACCACGAGAGTAAACGATTCGATAAAGTATGAAACATGCATACCTAACAGAGGTGTTTTTATCAAGATTTTTATTGATATTGAGCCTCATGAACTATCTATACGACCTTCATGACTTAGAAGTCATGGAGGTCATAAAGATCATAATACAGTTTATAAAAGTCAATGAGGTCTATAATGTCATAAGCGTAATAAAGATCATGGAATCCATGAGAGTATTATGTGTCATAAAGGTCATGTCACCACATACAAATACACAATACAAACAAATACACAATAATAGCAAACCTCAAGAATTAATCAGAACCCACACGAAAGCATAAGTATTCAACGAGCGGAGAAAAAGAACTGTACAAGGAGTACAGAAAACCCTTTGTTTAATTATTCTTTCCAAGCGAATGATTAATTTTATATTTAAATTCCTGCTTCTGGTACCAGGAACACAGAAGTGCGAGGTTTTTTACGAATTATCAGGGGTACAGAAACACCTCTGTTTAATTTTTTCTTTCCAAGCGAATGCTAAATTTATATTGGAATTTTTGCTCCTGGTATTAGGAACATAGAAGTGCGAGGAGGTATTTTACGAATTATCAGGAGTTCAGAAACACCTCTGTTTAATATTTCTTTCGAAGCGAATGTTTAATTTTATATTCGAATTATTGCTCCTGGTATTAGGAATACAGAAGTGCGAGGAGGTATTTTAGAAATTATCAGGAGTCCAGAAACACCTCTGTTTAGTTTTTCTTTCCAAGCGAATGATTAATTTAATATTGAAATTCCTGCTCCTGGTACCAGGAAAACAGAAATGCGAGGAGATATTTTACGAATTATCAAGAGTACAGAACCACCTCTGTTTCATTTAGTTTCCAAGCGTATGTTTAATTTTATAATGGAATTTTTGCTCCTGGTATTAGGAACACAGAAGTGCGAGGAGGTACTTTCCAAATTATCAAGTGTACAGAAACGCCTCTGTTTAATTTTTCTTTCCAAGCGAATGTTTAATTTTATATTGGAATTTTTGCTTCTGGTATTAGGAACACAGAAGTGCGAGGAGGTATTTTACAAATTATCAGGAGTACAGACACACCTCTGTTTAATTTTTTTTTCCAAGCGAATGATTAATTTTATATTGAAATTAATGCTCCTGGTACCAGGAACACAGGAGTGCGAGAAGGTATTTTACAAATTATCAGTACAGAAACACCTGTTTAATTTTTTTTCCAAGCGAATGATTAATTTTATATTAAAATTCCTGCTCCTGGTACCAGGAACATAGAAGTGCGAGGAGGTATTTTACGAATTATCAGGAGTACAGAAACACCTCTGTTTAATATTTCGTTCCAAGCGAATGATTCATTTTAAATTGTATTTTTCGCTCCTGGTATTAGGAACACAGAAGTGCGAGGAGGTATTTTCCGACTTATCAAGAGTACAGAAACACCTCTGTTTAATATTTATTTCCAAGCGAATGTTTAATTTAATAGAAATTTTTGCTCCTGGTATTAGGAACACAGAAGTGCGAGGAGGTATTTTACAAATCATCAGGAGTACAGAAACACATCTGTTTAATTTTTCTTTCCAAGCGAATGTTTAATTTTATATTGGAATTTTTGCTCCTGGTAACAGGAACACAGAAGTGCGAGGAGGTATTTTACGATTTATCAGGAGTACAGAAACACCTCTGTTTAATTTTTCTTTCCAAGCGAATGTTTAATTTTATATTGGAATTTTTGCTCCTGGTATTAGGAACACAGAACTGCGAGGAGGTATTTTACGACTTATCAAGAGTACAGAAACACCTCTGTTTAATATTTCTTTCCAAGCGAATGTTTGATTTTATTGAAATTTTTGTTCCTGGTATTAGGAACACAGAAGTGCGAGGAGGTATTTTCCAAATTATCAGGAGTACAGAAACACATTGTTTAATTTTTCTTTCCAAGCGAATGTTTAATTTTTATTGAAATTTTTGCTCCTGGTACTAGGAACACAGAAGTGCGAGGAGGTATTTTCCAAATTATCAGGAGTACAGAAACACATCTGTTTAATTTTTCTTTCCAAGCGAATGTTTAATTTTATATTGGAATTTTTGCTCCTGGTGTTAGGAACACAGAAGTGCGAGGAGGTATTTTCCAAATTATCAGGAGTACAGAAACACATCTGTTTAATTTTTCTTTCCAAGCGAATGTTTAATTTTATATTGGAATTTTTGCTCCTGGTATTAGGAACACAGAAGTGCGAGGAGGTATTTTACAAATTATCAGGAGTACAGAAACACCTCTGTTTAATTTTTTTTTCCAAGCGAATGATTAATTTTATATTAAAATTCCTGCTCCTGGTACCAGGAACATAGAAGTGCGAGGAGGTATTTTACGAATTATCAGGAGTACAGAAACACCTCTGTTTAATTTTTCTTTCCAAGCGAATGCTTAATTTTATATCGGAATATTTGCTCCTGGTATTAGGAACACAGAAGTGCGAGGAGGTATTTTACAAATTATTAGGAGTACAGACACACATCTGTTTAATTTATTTTCCAAGCAAATTATTAGTTTTATATTGAAATTAATGCTCCTGGTACCAGGAACACAGAAGTGCGAGGAGGTATTTTCCGAATTATCAGGAGTACAAAAACACCTCTGTTTAATTTTTCTTTCCAAGCGAATGTTTAATTTTATATTCGAATTTTTACTAATGGTATTAGGAACACAGAAGTGAGAGGAGGTATTTTACAAATTATCAGGAGTACAGAAACACCTCTGTTTAATTTTTCTTTCCAAGCGAATGTTTAATTTTATATTCGAATTTTTGCTCCTGGTATTAGGAACACAGAAGTGCGAGGAGGTATTTTACGAATTATCAGGAGTACAGAAACACCTCTGTTTAATTTTTCTTTCCAAGCGAATGTTTAATTTTATATTCGAATTTTAGCTCCTGGTATTAGGAACACAGAAGTGCGAGGAGGTATTTTACGAATTATCAGGAGTACAGAACCACCTCTGTTTAATTTTTCTTTCCAAGCGAATGTTTAATTTTATATTGGAATTTTTGCTCCTGGTATTAGGAACACAGAAGTGCGAGGAGGTATTTTACGAATTTTCAGGAGTACAGAACCACCTCTGTTTAATTTTTCTTTCCAAGCGAATGTTTAATTTTATATTGGAATTTTTGCTCCTGGTATTAGGAACACAGAAGTGCGAGGAGGTATTTTACGAATTATCAGGAGTACAGACACACCTCTGTTTAATTTTTTTTCAGCACATGATTAATTTTATATTGAAATTAATGCTCCTGGTACCAGGAAGACAGAAGTGCGAGGAGGTATTTTACAAATTATCAGGAGTACAGAACCACCTCTGTTTAATTTTTCTTTCCAAGCGAATGTTTAATTTTATATTCGAATTTTAGCTCCTGGTATTAGGAACACAGAAGTGCGAGGAGGTATTTTACGAATTATCAGGAGTACAGAACAACCTCTGTTTAATTTTTCTTTCTAAGAGAATGTTTAATTTTATATTCGAATGTTTGCTAATGGTATTAGGAACACAGAAGTGCGAGGAGGTATTTTACAAATTATCAGGAGTACAGACACACCTGTTTAATTTTTTTTCCAAGCAAATTATTAGTTTTATATTGAAATTAATGCCCCTGGTACCAGGAACACAGAAGTGCGAGGAGGTATTCTACAAATTATCAGGAGTACAGACACACCTCTGTTTAATTTTTTTTTCCAAGCGAATGATTAATTTTATATTAAAATTCCTGCTCCTGGTACCAGGAACATAGAAGTGCGAGGAGGTATTTTACGAATTATCAGGAGTACAGAAACACCTCTGTTTAATTTTTTCTTTCCAAGCGAATGTTTAATTTTATATTCGAATGTTTGCTAATGGTATTAGGAACACAGAAGTGCGAGGAGGTATTTTACAAATTATCAGGAGTACAGAAACACCTCTGTTTAATTTTTCTTTCCAAGCGAATGTTTAATTTTATATTCGAATTTTTTCTGATGGTATTAGGAACACAGAAGTGCGAGGAGGTATTTTACGAATTATCAGGAGTACAGAAACACCTCTGTTTAATTTTTCTTTCCTAGCGAATGATTAATTTTATATTCGAATTTTTGCTGATGGTATTAGGAACACAGAAGTGCGAGGAGGTATTTTACAAATTATCAGGAGTACAGAAACACATCTGTTTAATTTTTTTTTCCAAGCGAATGATTAATTTTATATTAAAATTCCTGCTCCTGGTACCAGGAACATAGAAGTGCGAGGAGGTATTTTACGAATTATCAGGAGTACAGAAACACCTCTGTTTAATATTTCTTTCCAAGCGAATGATTCATTTTATATTGGTTTTTTCGCTCCTGGTATTAGGAACACAGAAGTGCGAGGAGGTATTTTCCGACTTATCAAGAGTACAGAAACACCTCTGTTTGATATTTATTTCCAAGCGAATGTTTAATTTTATAGAAATTTTTGCTCCTGGTATTAGGAACACAGAAGTGCGAGAAGGTATTTTACGAATTATCAGGAGTACAGAAACACCTCTGTTTATTTTTTCTTTCTAAGCGAATTATTAATTTTATATTGAAATTCCTGCTCCTGGTACCAGGAACACAGAAGTGCGAGGAGGTATTTTCCAAATTATCAGGAGTACAGAAACACATCTGTTTAATTTTTCTTTCCAAGCGAATGTTTAATTTTATATTGGAATTTTTGCTCCTGGTATTAGGAACACAGAAGTGCGAGGAGGTATTTTACAAATTATCAGGAGTACAGAAACACCTCTGTTTAATTTTTTTTTCCAAGCGAATGATTAATTTTATATTAAAATTCCTGCTCCTGGTACCAGGAACATAGAAGTGCGAGGAGGTATTTTACGAATTATCAGGAGTACAGAAACACCTCTGTTTAATTTTTCTTTCCAAGCGAATGCTTAATTTTATATCGGAATATTTGCTCCTGGTATTAGGAACACAGAAGTGCGAGGAGGTATTTTACAAATTATTAGGAGTACAGACACACATCTGTTTAATTTATTTTCCGAGCAAATTATTAGTTTTATATTGAAATTAATGCTCCTGGTACCAGGAACACAGAAGTGCGAGGAGGTATTTTACGAATTATCAGGAGTACAAAAACACCTCTGTTTAATTTTTCTTTCCAAGCGAATGTTTAATTTTATATTCGAATTTTTACTAATGGTATTAGGAACACAGAAGTGGGAGGAGGTATTTTACAAATTATCAGGAGTACAGAAACACCTCTGTTTAATTTTTCTTTCCAAGCGAATGTTTAATTTTATATTCGAATTTTTGCTCCTGGTATTAGGAACACAGAAGTGCGAGGAGGTATTTTACGAATTATCAGGAGTACAGAACCACCTCTGTTTAATTTTTCTTTCCAAGCGAATGTTTAATTTTATATTGGAATTTTTGCTCCTGGTATTAGGAACACAGAAGTGCGAGGAGGTATTTTACGAATTTTCAAGAGTACAGAACCACCTCTGTTTAATTTTTCTTTCCAAGCGAATGTTTAATTTTATATTGGAATTTTTGCTCCTGGTATTAGGAACACAGAAGTGCGAGGAGGTATTTTACGAATTATCAGGAGTACAGAAACACCTCTGTTTAATTTTTTTCCAAGCGAATGATTAATTTTATATTAAAATTCCTGCTCCTGGTACCAGGAACATAGAAGTGCGAGGAGTTATATTACGAATTATCAGGAGTACAGAAACACCTCTGTTTAATTTTTCTTTCCTAGCGAATGATTAATTTTATATTCGAATTTTTGCTGATGGTATTAGGAACACAGAAGTGCGAGGAGGTATTTTACAAATTATCAGGAGTACAGAAACACATCTGTTTAATTTTTTTTTCCAAGCGAATGATTAATTTTATATTAAAATTCCTGCTCCTGGTACCAGGAACATAGAAGTGCGAGGAGGTATTTTACGAATTATCAGGAGTACAGAAACACCTCTGTTTAATATTTCTTTCCAAGCGAATGATTCATTTTATATTGGATTTTTTCGCTCCTGGTATTAGGAACACAGAAGTGCGAGGAGGTATTTTCCGACTTATCAAGAGTACAGAAACACCTCTGTTTGATATTTATTTCCAAGCGAATGTTTAATTTTATATGAAATTTTTGCTCCTGGTATTAGGAACACAGAAGTGCGAGAAGGTATTTTACGAATTATCAGGAGTACAGAAACACCTCTGTTTATTTTTTCTTTCTAAGCGAATTATTAATTTTATATTGAAATTCCTGCTCCTGGTACCAGGAACACAGAAGTGCGAGGAGGTATTTTACGATTTATCAGGAGTACAGAAACACCTCTGTTTAATTTTTCTTTCCAAGCGAATGCTTAATTTTATATCGGAATATTTGCTCCTGGTATTAGGAACACAGAAGTGCGAGGAGGTATTTTACAAATTATTAGGAGTACAGACACACATCTGTTTAATTTTTTTTCCCAGCAAATTATTAGTTTTATATTGAAATTAATGCTCCTGGTACCAGGAACACAGAAGTGCGAGGAGGTATTTTACGAATTATCAGGAGTACAGAAACACCTCTGTTTAATTTTTCTTTCCAAGCGAATGTTTAATTTTATATTCGAATTTTTACTAATGGTATTAGGAACACAGAAGTGCGAGGAGGTATTTTACAAATTATCAGGAGTACAGAAACACCTCTGTTTAATTTTTCTTTCCAAGCGAATGTTTAATTTTATATTCGAATTTTTGCTCCTGGTATTAGGAACACAGAAATGCGAGGAGGTATTTTACGAATTTTCAAGAGTACAGAACCACCTCTGTTTAATTTTTCTTTCCAAGCGAATGTTTAATTTTATATTGGAATTTTTGCTCCTGGTATTAGGAACACAGAAGTGCGAGGAGGTATTTTACGAATTATCAGGAGTACAGAACCACCTCTGTTTAATTTTTCTTTCCAAGCGAATGTTTAATTTTATATTGGAATTTTTGCTCCTGGTATTAGGAACACAGAAGTGCGAGGAGGTACTTTCCAAATTATCAAGTGTACAGAAACGCCTCTGTTTAATATTTCTTTTCCAAGAGAATGATTAATTTTATATTGAAATTTCTGCTCCTGGTATTGGGAACACAGAAGTGCGAGGAGGTATTTTACGAATTTTCAAGAGTACAGAACCACCTCTGTTTAATTTTTCTTTCCAAGCGAATGTTTAATTTTATATTGGAATTTTTGCTCCTGGTATTAGGAACACAGAAGTGCGAGGAGGTATTTTACAAATTATCAGGAGTACAGACACACCTCTGTTTAATTTTTTTTCCAAGCGAATGATTCATTTTATATTGAAATTAATGCTCCTGGTACCAGGAACACAGAAGTGCGAGGAGGTATTTTACGAATTATCAGGAGTACAGAAACACCTCTGTTTAATTTTTCTTTCCAAGCGAATGTTTAATTTTATATTCGAATTTTTGCTAATGGTATTAGGAACACAGAAGTGCGAGGAGGTATTTTACAAATTATCAGGAGTACAGAAACATCTCTGTTTAATTTTTTCTTTCCAAGCGAATGTTTAATTTTATATTCGAATTTTTTCTGATGGTATTAGGAACACAGAAGTGCGAGGAGGTATTTTACGAATTATCAGGAGTACAGAAACACCTCTGTTTAATTTTTCTTTCCAAGCGAATGTTTAATTTTATATTCGAATTTTTGCTGATGGTATTAGGAACACAGAAGTGCGAGGAGGTATTTTACAAATTATCAGGAGTACAGAAACACCTCTGTTTAATTTTTCTTTCCAAGCGAATGTTTAATTTTATATTGGAATTTTTGCTCCTGGTATTAGGAACACAGAAGTGCGAGGAGGTATTTTACAAATTATCAGGAGTACAGAAACACCTCTGTTTAATTTTTCTTTCCAAGCGAATGTTTAATTTTATATTGGAATTTTTGCTGATGGTATTAGGAACACAGAAGTGCGAGGAGGTATTTTACAAATTATCAGGAGTACAGAAACACCTCTGTTTAATTTTTCTTTCCAAGTGAATGTTTAATTTTATATTCGAATTTTTGCTGATGGTATTAGGAACACAGAAGTGCGAGGAGGTATTTTACAAATTATCAGGAGTACATAAACACATCTGTTTAATTTTTCTTTCCAAGCGAATGTTTAATTTTATATTGGAATTTTTGCTCCTGGTATTAGGAACACAGAAGTGCGAGGAGGTATTTTACGAATTATCAGGAGTACAGAAACACCTCTGTTTAATTTTTTTTTCCAAGCGAATGATTCATTTTATATTGAAATTAATGTTCCTGGTACCAGGAACACAGAAATGCGAGGAGGTATTTTACAAATTATCAGTACAGAAACACCTCTGTTTAATTTTTTTTCCAAGCGAATGATTAATTTTATATTAAAATTCCTGCTCCTGGTACCAGGAACATAGAAGTGCGAGGAGGTATTTTACGAATTATCAGGAGTACAGAAACACCTCTGTTTAATTTTTCTTTCCAAGCGAATGTTTAATTTTATATTCGAATTTTTGGAAAGGGGGGGGGGGGGGGGGGGGGGGGGGGGGGGGGGGGGGGGGGGGGGGGGGGGGGGGAAAAGGGGGGGAAAAAAAAAAAAAAAAAGGAAAAAAAAAAAAAAAAAAAAAAAAAAAAAAAAAAGGAGAAGGGAGAAGGGGGGGGGGGGGGTCTGATGGTATTAGGAACACAGAAGTGCGAGGAGGTATTTTACGAATTATCAGGAGTACAGAAACACCTCTCTTTAATTTTTCTTTCCAAGCGAATGTTTAATTTTATATTCGAATTTTTGCTGATGGTATTAGGAACACAGAAGTGCGAGGAGGTATTACAAATTATCAGGAGTACAGAAACACATCTGTTTAATTTTTCTTTCCAAGCGAATGTTTAATTTTATATTGGAATTTTTGCTCCTGGTATTAGGAACACAGAAGTGCGAGGAGGTATTTTACAAATTATCAGGAGTACAGACACACCTCTGTTTAATTTTTTTTCCAAGCGAATGATTCATTTTATATTGAAATTAATGCTCCTGGTACCAGGAACACAGAAGTGCGAGGAGGTATTTTACAAATTATCAGTACAGAAACACCTCTGTTTAATTTTTTTTTCCAAGCGAATGATTAATTTTATATTAAAATTCCTGCTCCTGGTACCAGGAACATAGAAGTGCGAGGAGGTATTTTACGAATTATCAGGAGTACAGAAACACCTCTGTTTAATTTTTCTTTCCAAGCGAATGTTTAATTTTATATTCGAATTTTTGCTAATGGTATTAGGAACACAGAAGTGCGAGGAGGTATTTTACAAATTATCAGGAGTACAGAAACACCTCTGTTTAATTTTTTCTTTCCAAGCGAATGTTTAATTTTATATTCGAATTTTTTCTGATGGTATTAGGAACACAGAAGTGCGAGGAGGTATTTTACGAATTATCAGGAGTACAGAAACACCTCTGTTTATTTTTTCTTTCCAAGCGAATGATTAATTTTATATGTAAATTCCTGCTTCTGGTACCAGGAACACAGAAGTGCGAGGAGGTTTTATACGAATTATCAGGGGTACAGAAACACCTCTGTTTAATTTTTCTTTCCAAGCGAATGCTAAATTTATATTGGAATTTTTGCTCCTGGTATTAGGAACACAGAAGTGCGAGGAGGTATTTTACGATTTATCAGGAGTACAGAAACACCTCTGTTTAATTTTTCTTTCCAAGCGAATGTTTAATTTTATATTCGAATTTTTGCTGATGGTATTAGGAACACAGAAGTGCGAGGAGGTATTTTACAAATTATCAGGAGTGGTTTTAAAATTTGGTACAGAAACACATCTGTTTAATTTTTCTTTTCCAAGCGAATGTTTAATTTTATATTGGAATTTTTGCTCCTGGTATTAGGAACACAGAAGTGCGAGGAGGTATCTTACAAATTATCAGGAGTACAGACACACCTCTGTTTAATTTTTTTTAAAAAAAAAAACCAACAAAATTTGGGGGGGGGGGGGGGGGGGGGGGGGGGGGGGGGGGTTTTTGGTTTAAAGGGGGGGGGGGGGGGGCGGGGTTTTTTTTTTTTCCCCCGGGGGGGGGGGTTTTTTTTTGTGGGTTTTGGGGGGGGGGGGGGGGGGGGGGGGGGGGGGGGGGGGGGTTTTGGGGGGGGGGGGGGGGGGACAGACACCCCTCTGTTTAATTTTTTCCAAGCGAATGATTCATTTTATATTGAAATTAATGTTCCTGGTACCAGGAACACAGAAATGCGAGGAGGTATTTTACAAATTACCAGTACAGAAACACCTCTGTTTAATTTTTTTTCCAAGCGAATGATTAATTTTATATTAAAATTCCTGCTCCTGGTACCAGGAACATAGAAGTGCGAGGAGGTATTTTACGAATTATCAGGAGTACAGAAACACCTCTGTTTAATTTTTCTTTCCAAGCGAATGTTTAATTTTATATTCGAATTTTTGCTGATGGTATTAGGAACACAGAAGTGCGAGGAGGTATTTTACAAATTATCAGGAGTACAGAAACACATCTGTTTAATTTTTCTTTCCAAGCGAATGTTTAATTTTATATTGGAATTTTTGCTCCTTGTATTAGGAACACAGAAGTGCGAGGAGGTATTTTACAAATTATCAGTACAGACACACCTCTGTTTAATTTTTTTTCCAAGCGAATGATTAATTTTATATAAAAATTCCTGCTCCTGGTACCAGGAACATAGAAGTGCGAGGAGGTATTTTACGAATTATCAGGAGTACAGAAACACCTCTGTTTAATATTTCTTTCCAAGCGAATGATTCATTTTATATTGTTTTTTTTCGCTCCTGGTATTAGGAACACAGAAGTGCAGGAGGTATTTTCCGACTTATCAAGAGTACAGAAACACCTCTGTTTAATATTTCTTTCCAAGCGAATGTTTAATTTTATTGGAATTTTTGCTCCTGGTATTAGGAACACAGAAGTGCGAGAAGGTATTTTACGAATTATCAGGAGTACAGAAACACCTCTGTTTAATTTTTTTTCCCAAGCGAATGTTTAATTTTTTCTTGCCTGCGGGAGGTATTTACAAACTATCAGGGGGGACAGGCCACACCAATTTTAATTTTTCTTTCCAAGCAAATGATTAATTTTATATTGAAATTCCTGCTCCTGGTACCAGGAACACAGAAGTGCGAGGAGGTATTTTACGATTTATCAGGAGTACAGAAACACCTCTGTTTAATTTTTCTTTCGTTTTCTTTTTTTTTTTTTTTTTTTTTTTTTTTTTTTTTTTTTTTTTTTTTTTTTTTTTTTTTTTTTTTTCTCTTGTTTTGGGGGGGGGGGGGGGGGGGGGGGGTTTTTTTGGGTTTTTGGGGGGGGCGGCGGCCCTTTTTTTTTTTTTTTCTTCAAGCGAATGTTTAATTTTATATTCGAATTTTTGCTCCTGGTATTAGGAACACAGAAGTGCGAGGGGGTATTTTAAAATTATCAGGGAATACAGAAACACCTCTATTTAATTTTTCTTTCCAAGCGAATGTTTAGTTTTATATTGGAATTTTATACAGCGGCAAAACGTCTGTCCCCCCGCTTTCGAGGATGCTGAACTTGATGGTGGTGGATGATTTGTTTTTCAAATCCCTTCAATCACCAAATCAATAAATAAATCACCCCTTTCGGGGGTGAGTTTTGGGCTGGCGGAGGGGATGCTGGGGGTCGCAAGGGATATTGACCACCACCACCATATTCAGCATCCTCGAAAATGGGGCGACAGACGTTTTGTCGCTGATATAAAAAAAAATTAGAAATAAGCCCTTTCGGGGATGAGTTTTGGCCGGTGGAGGGGTTGGTGAGAGTCGGAAGTCATCTTCAACACCACCACCGTGCTCAGCATCCTCGAAAACGGGGGAAGAGGCGTTTTTTTTTAAAGGAAATTATGTAGAGGGGTGGTTTTTGCCGTTTTGGGGGTTGCTAAATCCTAAAGAGACATTCTGACACCGGCATCGTGTTCAACATCCTCGAAAACGTGGGCAGGGGGGTAAGTATTCTCGATCCGGGTAAATCGAGATCAATGTTCGTCCGACTCGAGGGCATCGCCAGTATTTTTCTTTGGGGGGGGGGGGGGTCTGATGCAGATTAAATAAAAAATAAAAAAAAAGGTCATCCCCATTGCCACCCCCTGGCTACGCCCTTGGTCCGACTCACAGACGCCACCATCACGCGGAACTCGCAGCGAACGTGTTAAAACCTGGGAGGTGCCTCAGAAAACTCACCCGCACTCGTACTAAGCAGCAACTTATGTTCCTGTAGAACTGATAATCGCTAAATCCGCCACTGCGTATACAAAAATATGTAAGTAAAACACGGTAGGTACTATCATCCATTTTATTAAAACCCAAATTTTTTACAGCGTTATTACAATACTAAAGAGATGAATGTGAAAAGAACGTAAGCAAAAATAATTAAGTGACTCACTCAAAGATATTTACAATAATATAACAATACCGTGGTCCCCTGGTCGCAGACCAGAGCGACAGCGGTCACGATAAAACAGGGCTCTACCGAAAGCAGACCGACAGTGTTTGTGTGTGTGTGTGTTTACCATAAATGACGGGCCGGAGCCTGGACTCCCGGCCGCGCCGCAACTTTAAAACTATATACAAACAAATGAATGAACTGTCAAACGTTTACAATCGTGATAGTAACAGTCATGGTGTGTATTGAGCACGACTGGTTGACACTTAATACGATATAACAACACAGTTACGATCTAGCTAACCTAAATGTTGAAAGCCTATTAAATAATACTAAAATCATCCATCCACATCGACTCCGAAAGGGTGGCCGCCTTTCAACAGGCAACTAGCGCGGCCGACCACCCCTGCCCGACTTCATACTGCGTCTGACAGCACTAAGGCAACTGAAGTTGTCAACTGGAATGTATGAAAACGCTATTGCCGCTAATCTGGGTACTTCCATTTCGACAGTGTGTTTATTACGTTGGCGGTTGTGGTTCCACGCTTCATGTTCCTCTCAGACTGTGTCGCAAGACCTATTTACTTGTATTTTAATTTTATATTTAACTGAAATTCATTATATTTAATAAATAGCTAACGCGTACGAGATTGATTTGTAACCGAACAGCCACAAACTATCCAAAAAATCACTCTCGCACGCCGCACTTACACATTATTGAACTGCTTAAGCAGCGAATTTACTAGAAATAGCAACAGTATTTTGTACAACAATCGATAGGGAACGACATCGTCACAACTGGCGCGTGGCAATTTTGAGAAGAATTGCGCCCTCTGGATTTTTGTATGTGTATATAGCATTAGTGTACGTTAATACGAGATCCCTCCTATCGAAACGACTATGTGACCTGCGGCCGTGGCGGCCCCGGCTGTGGCCACTTAGTGGCAGTATGCTGCGGATACAGACTTTCTAATAGTAGGTTTCTTGCTCTAACCAACCGCCCGGGCAGCGCCGCAAGTAGAACCGCCTCACTTCGTCGTAAATGAAAATGGCCAGCATGAACGGAATGGCCGGCAGCCACCACACAAACCTGAAACGGTACAACAGAATTAATCAGGTTCTAAACTTTTTAAAACGCGACAGTTTAGCGTTTTCATGCCCATTTCTCCCACTATTTGTGTAAAAGATTCTTTACAGAATTCATGAAAAAAATTTACAGAATGTTTTAAACTGCTCGTCAAAATTAGCTTTTAACACTCTTTAGATTAGCGCCATTTGCGTTCTATTTTTTTTTTAGTTTAATTTTCGGTAACCTATAGGGTCGGGTTGAATGCCCCGAAGGCGCTACGTTGTGACTTCAACGGTTCGCCGTCCCCACCCCTAAACGCAACCCCATATCGAAGTTTGAATTCGCAAGATTTTGGCGGCAATTTCAGAGGCATGCTGGATGGACTACGAAGGAAGCTGTCGGGTAAAAAACTCCATCCCGGCACAGATTAAGACCTCCTCGATAAGTTCTGTGAATTTGGTCGCTGTCCCATTTCTTCAACCCATTTCCAGACTCCCTAAGCCACCTTTTGCGTTTACGCTGGGATTTGCGTGGGTTGACTTCCTTTTGGGGGAATACGTTGATCCTAATACTGCCAAATAAATTGGTGTGGGGTGCCACAACTCGCTTTCACCTTTTGACAACTCGAGGGCCCCTCCAAGCCACACCCACTCCGATCCCCCCATCCACCCCCTCTGGTTCCGCCACTGTAGAAGACTGCGTGGGATTTATATTTGTCTTGAATTCATGTCATGGCATTACTTGAGGGTTCTTGAAGTTGACAGGACCCACTGTGAACGAAATGAGATATTCCATCTAGCCTAAAAAAAAAATCCTCAAGCGTTCAAAATAATTTGATAATTAGGTAAATAGTAGTGCAATTTGAGTGCACTAGTTTTGGATAAAATCGGTTTGTAGGAACATAACCAAAAAAAATTCATAAACGTGTGAAAAAACCGGTTTTTAACCTATTTTTTGACTATCAAATTTTTTTGAACGCTTGTGGAATTTTTTGAAAAATTGGACCTATGTATTTTGGCTATCTTTCCTAGGCGAAGGCTGCGTGGGATTTATATTTGTCTTGAATTCATGTCATGGCATTACTTGAAGGCTCTTGAAATTGACGGGACCCACTGTGAACGGCCGATTGAGCGCTAAATGTGATAGTCCATCTCCAACCATGCAAAACCCATCTCCAACCTTATACGCTACCGACAATCTCTAACTCGAATAGAACGGAAATGGCGCTAATCTAAAAAGTGTTACGATAATTTTGGCAAGATGTCACTACGTATCTGTAAACAGTAACGTCACAAATAACCGGCTGTTTGGATGGTAATGATAAGAACATTTTGTGCTTAGTAGACTGCTAGCGAAAAAGTAATGTGCAACTGTAACGACATAACTGGATAATTCACCTAGAATAATCCATAATTTTCAGCACATATTTCCCGAGTCCGTTTGGCAAAATGGGGAATAACATTATTCCACGGATGCAGAAACTACCTTTTTGTTAGCAGTCTGGTGCTTATAATCAACATTTAACGCATCCTGCTATGGAGCACATGCTAGTTCCATTTTTGGTTCTTTTAGAGACACCTGATCATAAGCCAAACACAGTAGGACAGTTTTTATTGGTCTTTAGTAGACACAATGTGGCAAAAAGTCCGTTTTAAAGACATGACATGTCGGTGTCGAATTATGTACTTACTTGAGTGGAAACATACGCAATCCTTTGTCCATGCCGGGTGTGTATGAGAGGAAGGCGGCCAATGCTGTTTCAAAGATCAGCCCGAAGTTGAGAGCCCAATTTCTCATGCCTTGGTGGAGGATGGAGTTACGACGGGTCTTGCAGATGATCAAATCCGCCCACTGCACCACGACGATCGACACGAAGAAAGCGGTGTGGCAAGTGTATTCCAGTGTCTTTCTGTCGCGGTAAGTCTAGACAAATATATTTATTAACCGATGGATTTTCAAACAGTTAACGATTGTTTTATTTTTGAAATGTCATAAATGAATATCTTTCAAAAACAACCGTGGAAATCTTGAGAAGAACTTTATATTGATGTTGATTTAACACATTTTGAAAATAGGCAAGAAAGGATGAGGGCATTTCACCTAACCCGAAACGTTTCCTCATATTTCTTCAACCCCATTTAAGGGGGTAAATACAATTAAGTCAAAAAAATCGTTTTTTTTTCTCTCTAAAAAACTCTCTCGTGAAAGTTTCAGAGCGAAATTCGAACTCCTTATATTTTTTTTCGAAATTTTTCGAAAACGCCTTTTTCAGCGCGCTGCAGGTAGCGGTCGGCCCTAGTGAAAGTTTTATCTATTGCACCTTACTTTGAAATACCCAAGGCCGTAAAGCTCACAAAAAACTACAACAGATGAATAACACCATGTACGAAGAGATTGAAGGCCTTTTGTACGCCCCTGGAATCGCAGACTGAATAGTAAGCACCATTTTTCGGATTTCAAAACTTTAAACAAATTTTACTCAAAACATTTTCAAAATTGGCAACCACGTTTCTCAAAAACTACTCGGCCGATTTGGCTGAAACTTTCAGGGTTTCTTCTTTATACTCTTAGCTTGTCTGTAAACATATGTTTTGGAATTTTATGTTGCAAAATTTAATTATTAATGCAAAAATGTCTGAAAAGATACGGAAATTCACCGATTTTCTCGAAAAACTTCTGCCAAACGTAGAATTTTTTTTTAAATTTTTTGAGGTTTACCGACAAATTATATGTAATTTTAACATTTATTTTTTTTTGTAGGTCCACTGCACCAGCGTGCAGCCGCCATTTTGTTTTGAAAAATAAAAAATAAAGTTTGAATTTATTCATATCTTAACAAATATACAAAGTTTTGTAATGATTAAATAAAACCTTCTTGTTAAAAAAAAAAAATTAATACGTAATTTTAGCCCGTCTAATTACATTTACTCCCTTAAATTAAAAAAAAAAAGTAACTGAATACTAACTGATATTTCAAATGGCTTTAACTATTTTTTTAGAATTATAATATTCGTACTCATACTTTGAATATTCAGTACCAGAGCTACTGTTCAAATTTTACTCTATTACTCTCTTCGATTTTAGCTTAAATTGCTAAAAAATGTCGACGACGTCACAATTGTTTAAAAAATGTGAAAGACTGTGATTCATATGAATCATTTGACATGTCCAAGTGGTTTAAAAAAATCCCAAAGTTTCTATCAATTAAGCAAACATGAGATATTTATAAATGAAGGATTTTTATTTTTAATTGTTTGTCTAACGCTGCACATCAACAGAGAGCGGAGAAATAATATGAATGAAACAGTCTTGTTTTTATATAACCACAGTAATTAATAACCAACACAAAGTTGTAGCCTATCTTTACATTACTAAGTAAAGTCCATCTATTCTGAATTGAAAATGATAAATACGCCTGGGGAACAAAAAAAGCCGTGCAACTTTTTGATTCCATGGGCGTGCATATATCTATAATTTAAAAAAAAATTTTATAAATACAAAAATTGTGAAATAATTGTTTTTATTCAAATCAATATAGGAGATTAAAATTAGCCTGCATACAAAACTCTTAATATTTGTAATACAAGTTTCTGTAAATAATGCTCATTTAGCCAGACAACCTCACAAAACTGTCTGTTTTAATAAACCTAGCTGAAATACACGTCACTAGCGTCTTAAACAAGTAAGAATTCCTAATGTCGTAATCATTTTAACGACGCTACGTCGTAAAAATTTTATGGCACACTGGACCGAATAAGTATTTAACGAATGTATTCGATGTAAAGCACAATACTCTAATGGGTCACTGGAAATTGTTGGCCGGTGTTAGCAAATAACGAAGCGTTGCCGGCTCTTCAAAATTTTCTTAGAGTATAGATACATTAAGTGGTTTTAATTTATAATTATTTTTTTCCAGCAATTTTAAACGCTTTATTTTAATGCTAACTAATAAATATATATCTATGTATTTTTTTATTATTTCCAAACTAGCTTTCTAAGAACGTCACGAACTAACAGTTTACTGAAGTATGAAGTATACTTGTATAGTGAGATTAGCAATTTAAGAAAATATATCTGACAAACTTGCTTTTTTTTTACCTATTTTCAATTTAGAATGGAAATTCTATAGGAATATTAAATTTGCCTGCGCCAAATTGTTTTACGAACGATTACATGAAACTGTTCACAGTACAAAATTCTCAAGTTGACCAAACCGAGTACTCACCCATTCTTGCCCATACGAATCTGTAAGATCGTTAATAGCCTTCGAGTCCCACTGTTTCCGGATCCCAAACAACTTCATCGGGAGGAATCCATTTTCGGCCATGATCACGAAGTAGACGAAGAACCCTGCTGCAGCCTGGATCATACCGATCTGCCCATAAGCCATGGATATCAACCTACACGGAACGACAATTTAGAACCGATTCCGATTAGAAGCGACACCAACTTTTAAGCAAATCACGAACACGTCGACTCCTTTGACTGTCATCTTCTAGCCCGACGCGGTATTTGCTTAAAAATTGTAGATACTTACGACCAAACACAACCCCACGTATCATGCTGTTACTGTGGACGACATTTAAGGACGTTGATTAACATTTAACAGTTAGTAGGCATGCAGTATTAGAACAGCTAATGTGTTGTTTTACCGTACATGAAGGTTAGTCTAGTCAGTTCAATCCAGTGAGTGGAATAGAAACAACACATGTTGCTGGTAAGCGGTACTTCTGCTTTAAGGGATGGTGGAGAGTATTGGCTGGGAGAGCTGTATGGTTCTTTGTACGTTTATTTAGTTCGTATTTTACTTACATGGTTACCGTTAGCCTTTTAGTTTAAGTAACAGAAAGGAGCAAAGCGTTCAACATACCGAATTTAATATTTGCGTGGTAGTACTCTAAGATTGTGAGATTTATTGAGTAGTTTTAACGAAACTATATTTAAAGTTGTCTAACTACAAAACAACTAATTCCAGCCAGACCTAAGATTATCTTTAACATAACAGGTATTAAAGTCGCACAATAGAGTATTTAGTCTTAAAATGTTTGAAGGTTACAAGGGTGTCTATCAAGGTAAATATTACTAATATAATTCTCTTTTTTCTCCAATAGAATTCTTACGCAAAAAAAAACTTTGTTAATGTTTTTGTCATCGCTTCACTTGCTCTTCATGGCCTGCAATTTTGAACAAGATGGCCTGTTTTGATATTAAACATTTTGACTGCATATTATTTTAGTAATTCATTTGAAGAGTCTGGATAGACTATGTTTCTTGACATGTAAGTTTGGAACTCTGGAAAAAAATATAGTATGAACTTGTCAAAAGAAATTTATTTCTTAATAAGATCGATATGTTGAAGGAATGTTTTTTATAAATCCTCCTGTAGAGCTTTAATAACAATAATATATTTATAAAGATATATTAAGGTGAACGGATACTTTTATTTCACTCATTTATTCTGTTAAATAAAAACGTTGTTTCTTCCTGTTTTACACCAAATGAAATCTGTCACTCTGAACTGTTGCTTTACAAATTTTAATTGAGCCATACGGCAACTGAGGCAATTAAAAATACACTAGTAACAAAAAGTAAAGGATATTAAAAAAATTCCAAATTTTTGGGTGATTTTCAACAAGGGATAACTCGGAGAAAAATGGTCGTACAGAAAATAAAAAAAAAAGAAATTGTAGCCTCAAGTGTCTAGTTTTCAGATCTGGACTTAATTTTTTTTTAGCGGGAGCGGTTCTCATGTAATCATCCGAAAACAAAAACAAAAAATTTCCAAAATTTTGCTCGTCTTTAAAATGGTCTGTGGATTTTTTTTCATCATGCGACCATAAAGCTCGTTTAGACAATTTAATCAGCTTTAATTTGACCTCTTAACGAGCTCCGTACGATGATTTGCCGCGGAGTTATCGTCGATCAAAGCAAAAAAAGTCCTTTTCAACTTTGACAATCAATTACTCGGGAACTAATGATCGTACAGAAAATGGAGGTAGGGTTTTGGAAACTGCAAAATATTCTCTATAAGACACAATCGGGGGCGATTGATAAAAAAATTTTGAAGCGATAATGTTGGCTGAAAAAGTTTAAAATTTGCGAATTTAAGGATAATTGGAAAATTTGGTATAACTTTGGATATAGTGGTTTATCGAGGATATCGTCAGTAATTTTTTAACCTCAAAGTATCCCCAAAAAACCCTCAAAGTTGCAAATCGCTGCGATTTTTTTTCCTTAGTGCCCCGAAAGTTTAAATTTGCGCAAAAAAATTTTTTTCAAGTCCACAGACCATTTTAAAAACGAGCAAAAATTTGGAAAAAAAATTTTTTTTTGGTTTTCGGATGATTACGTGAGAACCGCTCCCGCTAAAAAAATTTTAAGTCCAGATCAAAACAACACTGAGGCCACATTCCTTTTTTTTTTTTTTTACACTTCGATTCCCTTGTTGAAGATCATCCAAAAATTTGGAATTTTTTTAGATATCCTTTAATTTTTGTTACTAGTGAATTTGCAATGCAAGGGGTGATGGTACTGTAAAACAAGTGGAGTTTTCTTGCTCAAATCTTTCGTCAGAACTTATAACAAGTTCTGCTGAAAGTTTCCAGTGACTTGAAACGGGATCCTCTTCAACAGATCGACCAACTACTTTAGAATCAACGGCAAGCGATCTTCCAGATCGAAGTCAATCCGCTAAGATCAAAGTTGTCACTTTAAATTATGCTTCATAAATGTTTACAGTTACCTCAACTGGAGTACGGCCCAGATGAAACTCAAAAAAATGAAATATGACACTAAATTGATCACTTGATTCGTCAGAATGAGAGCTTCCTTCTACTTTTAACTGAAGAGAACAGTTTTTTATGTAGCAGAATAGATTAGTAAAAGAGCTTCAAAAAACACTAAAACGTTCACAGAATTTAAGTATAGTGTAGTTAAAACATAAGACAATTTTTACGCTTTACACTTTAAGACTAAATGAAAAGAAATCTAATCAAAATTGCGTCCTAACCACACTACTGAAGTATAGTTCATTAAATTTTCAAAGAAGCATACCAAGGTTAAGGTTAAGGTAGTCACATGCGAAAAGAAAACCTCTATACAGTATTTCTAATATACTAAACTTCTAGGAACTTATGCCGAAGGCACCCTGTGAGGCACACAGGGATAAATTAAGAAAAAAATAAAGTACCTAATTCTCTAAAGTAGCACTACAAATCTAGACGCAACACAAACTATACCTCGGCAAGGTTTTGTATGTGTGTACGAAAAATACAAGTCTACAAAGATCTAGAAAAATCGGTAAAAACCGTTAGCGCACTAGTATTTTATACCTAAATAATTCGCGGTAAGATATGAAAAAGTTGAAAAATAATAGTGTGAACGTTTGGTGAACAACAGTAATACGTTTTTCGAGCTCAAAAAGGTACAATGCAAAAAAAACAGTGTCGGATATCGTTATGCAAAAAATGATTAAGTAGAACTAGTAATACTGTACTATCAACGCACAAAAGTTTCCAAAGGTCACTTCGCACAAGATTAAAAAGGAGGGGTGTAAAAAATGTAGTCTATAAAATAGACCAGATCTACACCCATAGTAGATGGTAGTATGGTAGATGCTATTATATTTTTTACTGCCATATTGATTAAGAAATGACGATCTATTGATTTTCGTAGTTTGATTAACTAATATTGTAATCAAAATCTTTACTAAACACCTATTTAGTATCACTAATTCATCACTAATCGAACCAAATGTACACAAATGGGACAACTAATTTGGGACGGAGGGAGTATCCATATATTAAGACTTGCATCAATCGAATTAATTAAAGAAAATGAAAGTAATTTAATACATTAGAAAAGCAATTGCAGTTTGTTCAAATTACTACTCGCCTACAACTTTGAAAGCGTACACACATTTGAGGAGCCCATTCATGTGCTGCCTTTGGAAACTTTTCTCTGCTGAATATCACTCAAAAATAGATTTAAATTTATTAAATAACAAGCTATAAACTGACCTTCACTACCATTGCGGTTTTTTTTTAGGAATAATGTGAATACAATATGTAGGAAAACTGAAATATGTAAAACTGAACCATTTTTTAGGACCATCAGTAAACCTAACCTAATGAACTAAGCACCAACAGAAGATTTAACCTGTCCTAGTGATCGAGTATGCATACTAAACGATCACAGTTGTTATGTTTTATATCCTACCTTACATCAAACAAAATTATTCGTTAGAAAAATGTAATACTATGCTATAAAAGGATAAGGCATGATCATTTTATGTTACTGTCGAATAGATCATGCTTTGTTTAAATACCTTTTTGAACAAAAAAACATTCAAATGGATTATCTATAAACTCATTGGAAAAAAAATTCGGCCAATGTGATTTAATTTTTTTATACTTTTTAATATTTTAACTTTGTTTTTTCAAAAGCTAGTTTTAAATTTCTTACTTAACTTAGGTCTTGTTGTCCTCAATGTGAACTTGAAAAAAGTCTTATTTAAAGAGAAAACAAATCAAAACCAATAACAAAATAAAAATTTAATAATTCGTAAATTATTTGAAATTGAACGTTGTAGAGTTTTAAATTGAAATTTTAATTTGAATTGTAATGTTGCAGAGTTATTGTTGTAGTATTTCAATTAACCCGTTTCGGCCCAGAATGTCCCGCTTATAACACGCTATTTGCGACTCAAAATAATTGAAAGACATATTCTCAAAGTTTAAGGCAAGCTCTTTCCGATCGTGTACACCAAATTTGCGAAAAATTTTATTAACCATAAGAGAATGGGAATTTTTTATAAAAAAGCATGATTTTTTTCGCACTATTTTTTTTTTTTTGAAATCGAGTTTTCAAAAGCTTTCCGGCATGCCATCGACCCCGAACCTCTAACCGGTGGAGTAAATATCTGAATTTCAAGGATATACAGTTCGAAGTTTGATTTTTCACCTTGGTGTTTTCACAATGGCGGTTCGCACTGCAAAATTTTCACGAAAACGCTTATGAATTTTTATCTCAGACAATATGAATGTATGGATAAAATTACCAAGATAAAAAAAGTGCTTACTCAGTAAATGCATCTGATTTTTTTTCAAAATTTTTCGAGGAACTTTTTTGATTTTGCAGAGCAAAATTTTTTGCAAATTCAAAAAATCGTTCAAATTACTCCGGAAAATCAAAAACGTTCCTCGAAAAATTTTGAAAAAATTCTGATGCATTTATTGAGTAATTTTAAGCACTTTTTCTTCTTGGTAATTTTATCCATACATTCATATTGTTTAAGATAAAAATAAGCGTCATAAGCGTTTTCGTGAAAATTTTGCAGTTCGGGCGCCATTGTGAAAACACCAAGGTGAAAAATCAAACTTCGAACTGTATATCATCTTGAAATTCAGATATTTACTTCACCGGTTAGAGGGGTTCTAGGTCGATGGCTTGCCGGAAAGCTTTTGAAAATTCGATTTCCAAAAATTGTGCGAAAAAATCATGCTTTTTTTTATAAAAAAATCCACATTTTCTTATAGATAATAACATTTTTCGCAAATTTGGTGTACACGATCGGAAAGAGCTTGCCTTAAACTTTGAGAATAAGTCTTTTTCAATTTTTTGAGTGGCAAATAGCACAAGTTATAAGCCTCCAACGAGCAGTGTACCGCGAGAGACATTCTGGACCGAAACGGGTTAAAAAAAAGCTTTTACCAGTAAAAAAGAGAACATCTCAATGGTTTTTCTTTTTTGTTCTGCCCTACCCCGATCTTCTGGTGTAACTTCCAGTCTCAACGAAGTGATTCCACAGTGGTACATAATGTTCCTAGAACTTGTGCAACATAGCGTTGGCTTCGGCCATCTTCAATGAAGGTGCCAATTTCCCCACTTAATTCCGTATTGAAAACTAGAGCAAAACATTGTCATGTTTGAGTCCAAAGAGAAAATGTAAGTTGAGTTGAAAAGACATATTTTATCTAAAACTAGCTTTTGAAGGAACAAACTGACTTTTTGAAGAAAAAAACGGTTTTTTTTCCACACTGGACGGAATTTTTTGCCAGAGAGTACATTTCATTGAAAAAAAGGTTCCGTTTTTAACGAGTCGAAAAAAAAAAACCGCGGGTCAATCTCCGCGCTGCAAAGAAAAAAGCATAGACAAAGGGTAGGGTGCGATATAGTACAACACGAGGTATATCGTGATCGACAAGAGACACACGTCACATCCGCTAGTGCCGAGGTAGTCGTTGTGCGGTGCCAAAGCCCACACGACGCCGCTGCAGCGACCCACCTGCGATTAACCAGGTTGTCCCTATAGGGGTCGCGAGGCTGTCTTTTCATTATGTCGGACTCCGGGGCCTCATAAGCCAGAGAAATAGCAGGCACCTATAGAGAGGGGGAGCGGGCCGACACAGAAGGCGGCGCAACATACACAGATTAGTAGTGGAAAAAAAAACGTCGGCATGCACACAAATTTCTTCAGTATTCAGATGTCCAGAATAATGTGTAGAGGGACAAGTGGGGACCGGTGGCGTTTTTTTTTTTTTTAGAGCGCCTGGAAGCAGTTGGTGCGAGATGATCTCAGCTGATGAGGTGCGGGTATGATTTAGCCTTGGAGAAATTAAAATACGGAAACCATGCCAACGACACGGTTTTCATTTTACCATTTTGAAGCGTCCTGTCGTCAAGCTAATGATACAGCTACCGAAATTAACAGTTTTGCCCCCCATGCTATTGTGAGTGAAACTCATGCCAAATGATAGATCACATCCTCTTATGAAAAGCGCCTGGGATTATCGGCCAAAATGATAAGATTGATAAGTCAGCTATACGAATCAAGGACTAACTGTTCTAAAATATGGTAATAATATAGAAAGTAATGGACATGGAGTAAACATGATTCGATACATTCGAAGATACATTCCACAAATTTGGTACTGCGAGGTTTTTGAGGACACTTCTAGGGGGGTATTCTAGTCTACAAATTTGAAAAAATCGAATTTTTTTTGTTTCATATTTCCAAAGTTTAGACATTCAAGAATATGCCCTTAAAAGGATTTTTCAAAATTTCAATTATTTTATGAGTTACAGCCATTTTTGTGACGCGGCATCGGCTCCGGTCCGACCGGAACAAATGAACAATAGACGGTAGACGCTGCCCGAGTACTTACGAAACACGAAACGTATTTAGTCGGAATCTTTTCGTCTTAGTATTTATTTCAAATGAGTTTTGAGCCATCCTTCAAGCAACGTGGACGTGCTAACTGAGTAAAATTGCCGGAAACTTGTCTCAAAACTTTAAACGCGTTTTTCTCAAAACCACTTTTTTTCGAGTTGGCGTGCACGATATCTCAAGTTCTAATGAACCGATTTATTTGAAATTTGGTGTGAATGTTCTTTATACATTCCTCTATCGCCTCAAGCACGCTCAGATCAAAATTTTTAATTTTACTATTTTAAAAAAATCGGAATTGTTAAAAAAAAAACATGGAAAAAAATATTTTTTTTTTCAAACGGCCGCCATTTTATGAGAAATTTTTTTGTTTGACTTCTCCCAAGGTTCGGGCTATAGGGGCATCTATACTAATTAAGAATCCGTTCGGCTTTTTTGTTTTAGATGACCAGAAGGGTTGAAATCATGCACGCCAGGACACCCTTTTTTTTGGACCCCCCACTTTGCCAGCTCATAACTTTGTCGATTTTGAGTCTTTTTTTTTCAGTTAATTTTTGATGTTATTTTAAAATATCAATAATATGATAAAAAAATGGATAGTAAAATATTTTTTTGTTTCCTTTGTACAGAGCTTCAAAAACCGCCCGAAATTCATGCCTCTAGACTAGAATACCCCCTTAATAAATATATAGTAAACATTTTCGCTTATATTTCGTGTAAATAAAAAATCGCAATAACGGAACTAAGGAAAGTTCCTATTGCTTTTTTTTTATTTCGGAGTATGATCTATCATTTGGTATGCCATGTCACAGGATCGGTTTCATCCATGCCTGTGACGAGGACTTTTGAAATTTGAAAATATAGAAAAAAAAAAAATTTTCCATAGTACATAAAACATGAAATCGTTCTGGGACAAGACGCTCCTTTACCAATTAACATCTGAAAGGTGGATGTTAATTTGGCTATTTTAGTTTTCTGCCTAGAATGTGCAATTAGTTTTTAATTAATTCGCTATTTCACAAAACTCTCAAATTTCAAGCTTAAGCAGGCTCATAAGCTCTTACTTACCGTCGTTATGAGCAACCTCCCTTCAAAAAAATACTCGCATTGGATTGACTTAATAACAAGAAAAGTCAATAAAGCTATACAATTCAATGGTTTTGTTGCAAATGTTATGCAGAAAACGTCGATGCCACAGATTTAATTGAAGGGAGGAGTATATAAATGTAGCAAAAGACCCAAAATTAGTATAGCAATACAATGGAGCTTATAATGAATAATTTCACGTTATCAATAACAGGTCGGTTATATAAGTTTTATCCAATCAGAAACTCTCTTTTCTAATCTGTTTCTGATTGATTATAACTATAATCTATAACTCTTTACAAACAACGTAAAATGCTACAAAATATGACTGAACAAAAGGTAAAAGCGCAATAGTAATAAAGAATTATACCGATTCTATTTAAAACTGTACACAACAATCGAGGGTGCGCAAAAATAGTGAATTTATTTATATAACTTAAATAACACTTTTATATGGTGCGTATTAAATACAAAACATATTTAATTTTGTGCAAATTATCATGTTGCAAAATCAATCGATAACGATAACGTTTTTTTAAACGTTCGTTGTCCCGGGTCCGCAGAATTTGTAACTGAGAATTATGACTTCTGTAGGTTACTTGTCAAAAATTTGGTCAAAATCTCCAAATTTCTCAGTAATAATTTGGACAACAAAACGATCAGTTATAACCTTCTCATTGTATTATAGATGAATACAGGTATTAGCACCCCCTTCATTGGTCAGAATAATTTAATAATTGAAAAAACGAAATTCTTTTCGTAAAAAACCTAACAATACAACTAAAAGGAATATTGGTTTAATAAAATCGGTATAATGAAATTACTTTACTTTATTTACCATTGCTACTCATTTTGTTTGATAAACCAGTCGAAAAAAATACTGAACCAAAACTACACTAACGTGGGGTCTTTTTTGAGCAGAGTAATGATGAGTGCATATATTGATGAACGGGATGGAAGGAAAGCAGAAGTTCGCATATGGAAAAAAAACGGATAAACACAAAGAGATACGCAGCCGAGTCACTTTATCGAGGCAGTGGAGAGGACTGACTAGCCCAATCCGTAGAGAAGAGAAACACGAAGACAGTCTATTACCTTTCGTTGACCAGTTTATCAGTGAAAGGGTTTCTAGGTCTTCGCTTCATGATATCTGATTCTGCCTCCTCGTATGCCAGCGATATGGCAGGGACCTGAACTCGGCCAAACAAATACATGTCAAAAACAAAACCACAAGAAGGATTGCCATGAGGGGCGAACACTTACATGCCAGCACTGCTCCTTGATTGTCTAGTCTAGGTCTGATGTGCTCAATTTCAACGTTTAATGATTGTGTTAAGTGTGTTTCTGTTCCTTTATTGTTGGCTTCATTTCTATTTAACGTTTATAACAAATGAAATACTAATAAGTGTACACCCCGAGCGAGAATTACCTGAATGTTACATTTTAACCCAAGCCACACAATGATTAATAGTATTACAACATTTATTAAAACAACAGTATTACTAACGATTTTTACTTTGTACAAATATACGAGTAGAGCATTTTTTTGAAAGTATGTGAGTGCCCACACAGGTCACATGATGAATTTGAATTTCTAATGATATTATTCTGCGAACTGGATGTTATGTAATAAAAACAGGTGTATGAAGGCCAACAACAAAGAAAGTGTATTCAATGTAACTGAAAACTGACAAGGCACATCAACTATAATCGATATTATTACGTGGACCTAAATTCGCACAACGAGAATAAACGATATGATACAAAAATGTGTTATTCTCAGGTCCACGTAATCTCAAAAAAACACTAAAAACTCTAAGACTAAGGACTGAACAAGGCTAAGTGCTAAGCAAGCCAACTACGCGATTTGGGATAGGGTGTGTGTAGTTGTGTCAGTTTGTTTTATACAACATGGTAAAAATAATGTACAATTTTATCCCGCTAAGTTAGATGGGAAGGCACACCTTTGTTTTGTGAGTTAATATAAGTTCCCATGCAGTTAAATATGTTTGTAAACCCATTTACGTATCAGAACATACCAATTAATATTCTTAAAACCCAACAGTTCAGTCATTTCAGTCAGTTATTGGCAAGTATTTTTGCGATTTAATTTGTAACCTAATGCATACTGACTAAAATGGCCGATCTAAAATTAATCGATTGGCATCAAATATACTGGACAAGTTAGTTGTTTGTTACTTTTAGTAGACTTTTAGAAAAAAAAAAAGAAAAAAAAAAAACAAAACAAACAAAAACAAAGTAAAATAAAAACTGCACCTATCGTTTACTAGTTTGTCATTTATAGGATCTCTTGGTGGTCTCTTCATAATGTCTGATTCTGCTTCTTCGTATGCCAAAGAAATGGCTGGTACCTAACATAGGTTGAAAAAAAAAACAGAAATGAAATGAAAATAGTAAAGAAATAAACAAAAAAGGTAAAAGTATAAGTAAAAAGTTGATTTTACGTTTCTATAGGGGGAAAACTGACAGACAAATAATATCTGGCACCAATTCTATAACATTACTATTCATACGAGTCCTAGTGTAATATTTTTTTGTCATATGAATTTTTATTGCACCATATATATGATTCATATAACATTTTAGAACTTTCAAATAGAAAATTTAACAAGTTTTATCAACTAGACGCTGAACTATAAAAATACAGATCATTCATGAGTACCAGATTATCATTTCACTTCCAACGGCGTTGACCAGCTCGCTCGCCGTCTATCGTGAATGACCTTTTGACCTTGGATAGTACCACGAATGGGTTTTTTGCTTGTTGTACCCACTGATGGTTTTAGTCGTTCCGCTCGAATATATGTATGTCTTTTATTTATTTAATATACGTATGTACGTTTACTTTATTTTAATTACAAATCACATTCGAGTGTTTTTAAATGTTTCCAATTTAAATACGCTTTAAGACTACTCAATGTAGTTTTTTTCAAAGCAAACATTATTTTTTCGATTAAAATCTGTACTCAATTTTTTTTTGTATAACTGCTTTTTTTAATAAATTATATAATTTTCTCATTCAAACTTGGTTGAAAAGCTTGCTTGTAATATTGAATAATTTCTTTTACAATAATCACTAACTGAATGACTAAAAATTGTTTTTGAATATTACAGTTACAATTTAAAAAGTTTTAGATTATATTGTTATGTTCAGACATTTAAATATTTTAAATTTAATTATACTGAACTCCTGTCCAGTAAATTTTGGAGACTAAAGAAAATTTTATCTGTTAACCCGTTTATTAAACTTATTATTTATCACATTTTTCATGCATTTTCATTTCAGAATTTTAGTTTCAAATTGTCAACATTTTATGGAAGCTGCCAAAAATATACCGATACACTTACAACCAGCCTCAAATTACTCACTGGAATTGTGTTAAACATTGCGGTTAAGATTAAGGCACATTAAAACATATGTATTTTTTTTTAGAAATATTTTGGGATAGTATTTCCAGTCTCAGTTTAAATTGTTATAAATTCAGTATCTATGTATACCAGAAATGTTCGTTGTGTTGTTTCTCTACACAAGATTCCGATTTCTATTAACCCGATTAACGATTTCCGGGGTCAGAATTGTGATTAGATGCTCTAGAATAAAAATATGGCTGACTTTATGGAGAAAAGTACTGAAAATTTGGGGATTTCTTTTTATATTATTTTTTAGTCCAAAAAGTACTCTGACCTACTCCGGATTGTGGAGGGAGGTGGAGGCAATAGTTGGAGGTGATGATAGGATTTTTTTTTGCCGACCTCAACCGACTTTAATCTTTTCAAAATGGCGGAAATTGCATAAAATCTCATGAAATATGAATTTTTCTCCAGTATTAACGAGAAAATAATGTTATTGTGAGTTTTTCTTGATGCACAGTCATTTTCCTCAATCAAAACAATAGTACAGAATATATTTGACTAAATTTTCAATTTTCAATGATGGCGGATTCAAAATGGCCGTCGGATTTCTCAAGAAATGGCGCATTTTTCATTATACAAAGTAAATAGGAGTTTGTAATTATACTTTTCCTACGTCATTTCATGTTTTAGTAACATTTTGAGTTATTCCTGGTGAAAAGTCTGAAATCCAAGATGGCGGATTCAATATGGCGGACATCATTCTTGAAAATTCAAAATTTGAAAACGGAAAAATTACAGTAATATTTTACATAGAATTCTGATGGAAAATGTCCTCTAAATCTTTTTCAAAAAAATGCGTTCTATCTGAGTAAAAAAAATATTTGTCATTCTAACCTCAAAACGAGGTTTCTTCCGGTGTTGAGGTTCTCATGATTTCATCATGAGAATTATGTATTATGCACTTATTATGCATCCCCGGAAATCGAAAGATCACATTCGAAAACATTAGGATAAGTGGTTTTTATTGAGTGAATTCATTAATTTCCCTTCGAGATTGACGCTCCGTTGATGGGTTAACAATCTTGTTATTACTAAAGTAGTATCTGGTAGATCACTCTATTACAAAAATGACGATGCTTCAAAAGATATTCAACTTAAAAAAATAAATATTATAAAATTTGTTATGTGATAAATTATTCTCTACTTTGACATATACTTTATTAATTAATAAGTCTGTAAAACAGTGCTACATAATAACTGCTAATACTTAAAATGATTTTTAAAACACTGTAAAGCATGTATTGCCCTGAAAAGTAAGTTACGCGCTCGCCTATGGATGACACGCGTTCGAGGTCGGTGCAGCTGCGTTTACAAAGGAAATGCCACGCTGTTTTTTTATATCGTTTTAAACTGAGTTAGGCATACTATAATTCTTGTTCATGGACGAGATACTTAAGGTAGTTCAATTTTAATTAATTAAAAATTCCAGTGTTCCAATTAGTACCAATTATATTAGAGAGATGGAGTTTATGGACAAGTCTACCTTTAGCAATGAGATATTGGTGCGAGATATGTAAATTCGTCGTCGCCTAGCTCAACTATGTAGCTATCGAAGCTAAAGGTAAAAACAAAATAATATGGTAAGAGATGGTCGAAAATTAGCAGAGAAAGTAAATTCTTGAGAACGTACCTTTGACACTTTACCTTTGACCTTCCTTTAATTTCAATTAACAAAATCAACAATATAAACTACTGAACTCTCAACTGAAGTAATCTATCTCTACAAATAAAAAAAAGTGTTTAAACCGAGCCCAATCAGTGCAAGTTTTACTCAGAAAAGTCGTCTCAAATTCTACATGCGCCTCTCTCAGTACATGGCTCTTTAGTTTGCTCTGTACCTTTCGTTTACTAATTTGTCTGTCCACGGATTACGAGGCCGCCTTTTCATAATGTCGGACTCGGCTTTTTCGTAGGCCAGCGATATGGCCGGCACCTTTCGTTTAAAATGAAATTACTTTAATAAGTCGGTTTATGTCTGATATATGATCTTATATTCAATCTGGCGTAAAACTAAGCGCGGAGTTGCAACTCGACAAAAGCCTTTTTGTGACATCAGCAAATACCCTCTGACAAACCCTTGCATTTAACTGTTAGTTAAAAAAATAAGTATCAAATAAAAATACACCGCATACATTCTCTT
This sequence comes from Aromia moschata, assembly GCA_029963805.1. Classification (NCBI taxonomy): domain Eukaryota; kingdom Metazoa; phylum Arthropoda; class Insecta; order Coleoptera; family Cerambycidae; genus Aromia; species Aromia moschata. Next base: position 1,292,518 of record JAPWTK010000088.1, on the reverse strand, counting down.
ACATCGTAAAATATCACAAACACGTACTGATTCAGCCTACAATTAAAACTTTACACTTGCAGTTGTATGGGGTGTATATTAGGGTGGTCTTTATTTTGGAAAAGTCCCAATTTTTTTGAGTGCTCCCACTAAATCGGAAGTAGAGGCCTAGAAAATAATTATGAAACAATAAAAAGTCGAAAAAAAAAATAATAACCCGTGCCCCACGCAGGTTGTATTTTAAATGGGATTTAACATTGGTTTTCCGTTTTTTTTTTTTTTTTTTAGGTTAAACCAAGCATTGAGCACTTGATTTCCATCGGTTCAAGGTGAAACTTGGTACCCCCGGGTTTTCGATATCGCTGAATCCAAATATCATGTCAAAAACCGGTTTTGACTTATGACAGCTGTCAACAAATTTCAAGGATTTTTTTATATTGTAACACAAATCAAGTGTTTCGTTATAAAAAAATTGGCAACGTGTGTTTCGCTAAATGACAACTGTCAATTAAGCTGTCAATGAAATTTTTATTCGGATTTTTAGTTTTTTTTTTTCAATATCTAAATTCGGAAAATAGTCTTAATTAAGTGTTTCAATACAGCTAAATCCGAATATGATGTCAAAAACGAGTTTGGACTTGACAGCTGTCAAAAAAAGCTGTCAATAGAAATTCATTTTTTGACAAACAAAACTTTTGTGGTTTTTTATATTTAAATATTTATTTATATCTTATTTAATTTCGAAATAAGGTATCGAAGTTTTATTTCAAAAAGGTTTATGTCAAAACCCCGACATTTATTTCGTAATTAATAATATCTCTCCTTACAGAAATTGAAAAAAACATTTAAAGTTTAATTGAAATTTACTTGAGATGTAATTGACAGTATTAAAGTTTTAAAAAAAAATTGACAGTTATCATTCAGCAAAAATGACATAATTTTTTTACGACGAAACTATACTATATTTGTATGTATTTAAATATAAAAAACCCCAAGTTTTATTTGTCAAAAAATGAATTTCTATTGACAGCTGTAAAAAGTCCAAACTCGTTTTTGACATCATATTCGGATTTAGCTGTATTGAAACACTTGATTAAGACTATTTTCCGAATTGAGAAATTGAAAAAAAAACTAAAAACTCGATTAAAAATTTCATTGACAGCTTAATTGACAGTTGTCATTTAGCAAAAAACACGTTACCAATTTTTTTACGACGAAACTTTACTTGATTTGTGTTAAAATATAAAAAAATCCTTAAAATTTTAAATAATCTAAAAATGAATTTTCATTGACCGCTTTTTTGACATTAGTCAAAACCCTTTTTTGACATGATATTTGGATTCAGCGGATAACCTGAGGATACCAAATTTCACCTTGAACCGATGGAAATCAAGTGCTCAACGCTTGGTTTAACCTACAAAACCGGAAAACCCATGTTAAAACGGGCTATTATTTTTTTTTTCGACTTTTTATTGTTTCACAATTATTTTCTAGGCCTCTACTTCTGATTTAGTGGGAGCACTAAAAAAAATCGGGACTTTTCCAAAATAAGGACCACCCTAGTTGTATATAAGACAAGGATTTTGGACGACAAGACAGAGACGGACTAAGGAAATATAGATGTTTTTCTTGTAATTCGGTGCGGCAGAAGAGATGAATCAGAAATATCTGCTTCCGGTGTAACCGGAAATTGTTGTTTAATCCCAAGGGAAGGGTCGGTTTTCACCCCTATCCGAACTTGGAATAGAAACGGAGATGCCAGCGGATTTTCCTTTCTCTCCTCTCAGCATAGGAACTCCCAAAGAGCATATGCATTCTACTCCTGGGAGGCTTCTGGATCCTTTTTTAGGAGTTTGGGGGTAGTTTTCACCCTCTTGGAGGATGGGGTCAAAGCAACTAAACACGATTCTCGTTACTGCAGGGGATCGTTACTGGGGATCATTCCGGGGTAACAACGAGGAACATGTCTATTCCCTTATCTTCGCTACCCCTGCATTTCTCATCTAGCAGGAGGTGGTTTTTACCCCGTTTGAAGGGTTGCTTCCGGAGCAGCAATTACCCTTTTTCTTGCCTCAAACTAGCAACTTTCATAACGTTATATATCGAAAAGTAGAAGGGGTTGCAAAGAGTGAATGAACAACTCCCGAAGGGTGGTCACCCCTTCGCGAAAGTCTTTAACTTGAACAAAGGAATATATGAACAATAAAATAAAACATGACCATTCACACTTATTCCCTGAGATACTGACATTCGTCAGTTTACCCCCCCCCCTTGGGATTATTTCGCGCCTACACAAAAATTGGACATACATAGGAATACTATAACTACCCCCCTCTCAAATCAAGACCTGTGTAATTCATCACTTATTTTGAGGACTTTTTATCTTAACTTTAAAAAAAAGTTGGTACTTTAACGAGTCAGTTGATTTTTAATTTCTTTGACATACATAATATTCAAATTTGGTGACAAAACCGACTCATTATCTGAAGAATCACAAAATGGATAACCGCGGATTGGATTTAAATTTCAAGCACAAACATGGTAGCCTCAGCTTGTCTTGTCAGTGCAGAACAGTCATTACTGCAAGGATTTCAGATACCGATTCCGCAAGACGTTCATCGCTAACGTCACAAAATGGCTATTCGTGGCGTCATTCGACAACTCCGATTTTTTTTCGAGAGCTAACCTAAGAAGAAGAAAGGGCAGACTCACCATGTCGGTTCCAAGATCGATGCACAGGATGGTGACTGTACCCAAGGGTAAGGGAATGTCGCACAGAATGAAGGCGAGGAAGGGGGAGATCTCGGGAATGTTGGAGGTGAGGGTGTAGGCGATGGATTTCTTCAGATTGTCGAAGATCAGACGTCCTTCCTCTACGCCGGTGACGATAGACGCGAAGTTGTCGTCGAGCAGGATCATGTCGGCCGCCTGTTTGGACACGTCGGAGCCGGCTATGCCCATAGCCACGCCGATATCGGCCTTCTTCAGGGCGGGCGAGTCGTTGACACCGTCACCTGGTGGTGTGAATTTGTTATAATAATAATAACACCGGCACACAAAATAAATAATGTTGTCTGTATTAAAAATGGTACCATATTTAGTCTTCTGTTTTCGGGGTAGCTTTAATCCGAATCCATCTGACCTCATAGGTCACAATATTTGTCCCTAGCCTTAAAAAGACATCTTAAAATAGCTGACATAACCTCAAAACCGGCTAACCTAACCTCAAAAAATACATTTAAACCGTCAAAATAACCCATCTTTTGTTCGGAAAATGGAACCTAGCTTCAAAATCCACGTGAGCATTATATTTGAATATTTTCTGGATCGCTGAGTTCCAATCCGGGATCTGTTTGACCTCATCGGGACAGAATTTACCTCTAACCTACAATACTTATTTACAAAATATGTCACCCTTAAAAAGTATGTTACACTGACATAAGCAATAAAGGAACCAAGATGGCAATTTTTGTGGTTCTTCGGGTAGTTATCTGTAGTAGTTTCTGTTATAAGCCATTTAGGTAATAGGGAAAAATAACCCATATGATTAGAATTTGGAATTCAATTCGTGGTAAAGCCCCTTTTACACGATCTTTTCCTAACGTCCTAATTAGGAAGCCACGCCCACCGCCTCCTTACTTTGTATTTAGGATGCGACTATGCAGACGTTCTCTCCTTTCTGATTAGTTCTTCCTTCGTTACGTTCTTCGTTCGTTGAAAAAGCTTGTTTAAAAGTCGGTAACGTTTTGGATGTTCCGTTTGACCATTTTTATTGATGTACTCGAGTTTTTCCACCAAGGTGAACATCAGTAGTTAGGTAGATAAAAATGTGGTGTTATTGAAGTTTTTCTAAGATTACTCGAAAACTACGCATAAAATCAGAAATTTGGCTCATGTAAAAGTTATAGGACTTAAAATTCTGCAGTTATATATTTACACTAATGGAAAAAATTAAAGGGTCAAAAAAATTTTCCGAATTTTTTAGCGATTTTTCAGAATGCTGTATCTCAGTGAAAAATGGTCTTATCGAGGTCTAAAAATAAGCATTTTGAAGCTTCAAGTTCCTAGTTTTGAGATATTTCGGCAAACAAATTTTTAGAGCTACATGTTTCGCGCAATTTTAGGAAATAATATGAGAAGAAAATTTTGCGAATTTTTTTGCTTTTTTTTTTCAAGTCCACGAGCTAGAAAGAAATTTTTCTAACTTAGCCATGCTATGGACCGGATAGCTTGTTTATTCAGCTTCAATTTGCTTTTTTTAAAATCTCCATACGACCATTTACTGCTGAGATATCGAACTTTAAATCAAAAACGACCCTTTTGTCTTTGATCGACGATATCTCGGCAACCAACGTTAGCACAGAAAATATAAGGGCAGTTCTGAAAACTGATTTTTGAGGAGAAACATCTGTTTTTATCCTTGACGTGAATTTTAAAAAAACAGGAAAAAACGGGTAATTGATGGTTTTTCAGAACATCAACGGCTGAAATTCAAATCTTCATGAAATTACTAATGTTGCGTGTGCCTTTTACAGTTGAATATACCCCCAAAAACCATGCAAAGTTACATTACGATCTAACGAACCGTTTTCTTGTTGCAAACGGTGAAACTTTTGAAAAAAATTAAAGGGACACGTTTTTTGAGCTTAAACATGTCCTAATCATGGCTAAAGTGAAAAAAAATGTTTTCGACTTCCTCACAATTTTTTCCGCAAATACCGTTGAAATTTACAAAAATAAAAGCGTAAATCCGATCGTGCAACCTCCACGTGGTACGCTTTAGGTAATTCTAATGCCGACGGTAGTGAAAAATCAAAATTTTTTCACGTTTTGGAAGCCTTTAAAAAAAATGTTTTTTCAATTTTCGAAAAAAAAATTTTTTGAAATTTTGTTTTGTAAATTTCAACGGTATTTGCGAAAAAAATTGTGAATACGCTCGAAAAAAAAATTTTTTTCACTTTAGCCATGATTAGGACATGTTTAAGCTCAAAAAACGTGACCCTTTATTTTTTTCAAAAAGTTTGACCGTTTGCAACAAGAAAACGGCTCGTTAGATCGTAATGTAACTGCATGGTTTTTGGGGGTATATTCAACTGTAAAAGGCACACGCAACATTAGTCATTTTCATGAAGATTTGAATTTCAGCCGTTGATGTTCTGAAAAACCATCAATTACCCGTTTTTTCCTGTTTTTTCAAATTAATCAAGGATAAAAACAAATGTTTCTCCTCAAAAATCTCAGCAGAACCTTGTAGGGTGTTTATTCCAGTTTTCAGAACTGCCCTTAGATTTTCTGTGCTACCGTTGGTTGCTGAGATATCGTCGATCAAAGACAAAAGGGTCCTTTTTGATTTAAAGTTCGATATCTCAACAGCAAATGGTCGTATCGATATTTAAAAAAAATGCAAATTGAATCTGAATAAACAAGCTATCCGGTCCATAGCATGGCTAAGTTAGAACAATTTTTTTCAAGCTCGTGGACTCAAAAAAAAAGCAAAAAAAACTCGCAAAATATTCTTCTCACACTACTTCCTAAAATTGCGCGAAACATGTAGCTCTAAATTTTTTTGCCGAAATACCTCAAAACTAGGAACTTGAAGCTTCAAACTGCTTTTTTTAGACCTCGATAAGACAATTTTTCACTGAGATACAGCATTCTGAAAAATCACTAAAAATTCGGAAACATTTTTTGACCATTTAATTTTTTCCATTAGTGTATTTGCAGTAGCCATCAGTAGCTCTTGTCAAAAGCCGTATGTGTCCCAAGGACGCTGTTTTATCGGGTCATTACATAATTGTAACTGCACACGAAACTGACCGTCCAGTAACTAGATTACATCGAGGGTGTGTTCCCCATTATCTCCATAGATTTAATGATATCCATTAATACGAATTACACCAGTTAATGTACTTCGTCCTTGAATTAAAATGCGAAATAAATGAATAAATGCGGGTGCCCGCGGACGCGGCACAGGATGCATTGGCGCATAGAAATGAATTGTTTCCAGCTGTACTGTCGCACAAATCAAGAGGAAATATCGCACTGTGTTTATAAATTAAACCAAGGCATAAAGCATAGAGATACATTTTTTTTAAAAAACGACAAAAACTAACCAAACACATAAATAATGCATACACAATAGAAATACAACATGCTCGTGATTTTTTTGGCTTTCTTTTTTCATTAGATAGAAGAATGAAGTTATTTGAGCCTTGTTTGCTATGACAGCTTACTATATACGGTGGCTCAAAAAAGTCTGCGTACAGATAAATTAACAACAACAGCAACAAAATTGGATAGCATCCAAAAAAATCAGTTTGGTGAAAAATTTTTTGGTTGTATTTTTTTTGTGCCTTGGATATTACGGGGGCCAGGTTCGCCACTTGGCGCTCTTCCACCTAACCCCCGATACACTCACACAGTAATACCCATGTCCTAATAGAGTTGCCAAGTGTATTGGGCGGGACTCGAACCCACTGACAGAGGTTCAGCAGATGGCTCAGGTCGCCACCTCTGGCACCATCCACTAGATGCCTCTGTCCGACGAACTTTCACAGAGCAGATACGGTCACCAATCCGAAACGCAACCCGACCGAGCGTTGCTGCACTTACCATATGTTACTCTTTACTAAAAATAAAGAGCTTTACTATAAATAAATTACCGTACGTTGCTAAAACTCTGTGTTTTTAGTTAAAATTACATGGGCTCCAGTAGCGATCCTCGGGGAACTCAGCGCATAACTTCCAAATACCCTAATACGCCATCTACAGGCAGGAATAGAAACGCGATAATAATAAAAACTCACCGGTCACAGCCACAATGGCGCCCATACGCTGGCAGCCCTCCACGATGATGAGCTTCTGCTGCGGAGAGGTCCTGGCGAACACGATCTCCGTGTGGTACCGCAGGATCTCGTCGAGCTGGTCGGAGGAGAGGTCCCGCAGGTCGGAGCCGTGCACCACCGCCGCCTTGGCCTCCCTCGGGTTCACCTCGGACACCGGGATGTTCAGCCGCTGTGCGATGTCCTCCACCGTCTCGTTGCCCTCGGAGATGATGCCCACCGACTTGGCGATGGCCTTGGCCGTGATGGGGTGGTCGCCGGTCACCATGATCACCTTGATGCCGGCGCTCCGGCACTTGGCGACGGCGTCGGGCACGGCGGCGCGCGGCGGATCGATCATCGACATGAGCCCGACGAAGCGCAGCCCTTCCAGAGGGAAGTTGGGATCGTCGCTGTTGAACTTGTAGCCGATGGGGTACTTGTCGGTAGGCAGCATGAAATCACAGAAGCCGAGCACGCGCTCACCGAGTCCGCCCAGCTCCAGGTAGGCGTTGTTGAACGCCTCCTTCATCTCCTCGTCCAGCACCTTCTCCTTGCCGCAGATGAAGATCGTGTTGCATCGCTCCAGGATCCTCTCGGGGGCGCCCTTCATCACCAGGATGTAGCGCGGGTCGTTGGGGTCCTCGTTCTCGTGGATCGACACCTGGTACTTGTTGGTGGAGTTGAACGGCACCTCGCACACTTTCTTGTTCTTCTTTCTGATGGACATCACGTCGCCGAGGGCCAGTTCCATACATTTGAGCAGGGCCGCCTCGGAGGCGTCTCCGTTGACCTCCCTCTTGAGGATGGCGACGCCGTCCTGACCGGGCTTGAACTCGGCCCTGTTGCACAGCGTGGCGATCCGGGAGAGCGCCTTGAATCCTGGACTGGTCCGGTCGTACTGCACGCCGGACTGATCCTCCGTGGTGTCCGCCTCGATGATCTGATTATCGAACCACATGTGAGCCACCGTCATCCTGTTCTGGGTCAGCGTTCCGGTCTTGTCCGAGCAGATCGTGCTGGTGGAGCCGAGAGTTTCGACGGCTTCCAAGTTCTTGACCAGGCAGTTCTTGGACGCCATCCTCTTGGCGGTGAGGGTAAGACACACGGTGACAGTGGCCAGCAGACCTTCCGGCACGTTGGCGACGATAATACCGATGAGGAAGATCACGGCGTCCAACCAGTGATAGCCGAGGATGAAAGCGATTACGAAGAAGGTAACCCCGAGGAATACCGCTACGCCGGTGATGAGATGGATGAAGTGGTGGATCTCCTTGGCGATGGGGGTTTCTCCGGTGTCCAGGCCGGAGGCGAGGCCGGCGATGCGACCCATCACGGTGTTGTCGCCGCAACTGATCACGACGCCCTTGGCGGTGCCCTCGACGGCGTTGGTCGAGAAGAAGGCCAAGTTCTTGGTTTCCAGCGGGTTCTCGTGGGTGAATTCGGGGCTGCGACTCTGGGGCTCGGATTCTCCGGTCAGCGACGAGTTGTCTACCTTGAAACCCCTCGACTCGACTATCCTAATGTCGGCGGGGATCCTGTCTCCGAATTTCACCTCGACGACGTCGCCCAGTACCAGTTCTTCCGCTCGAAGGGTCAACTTCTCGCCCTCTCTGATGACCGTGGCGAATTGCGGGACCATGTTCTTGAAGGACTCCATGATTTTCGAACTTTTGCTCTCTTGGTAATACGAAAATATACCTGGAAGGTACGGACGGGGGTGGAATGAGAGAGTAACGAGCGGGAAGAGGATTTATTTACCTGTAACGATAACAACGGCAGCTAATACGATGCCAAGATAGAGATTATCATCGGCGGGCTCCTCCACCGTACTCGCCTGGATGGAGTAGGCTATGAAGCAGAGGATGGCGCCGATCCATAGCAGCAGAGCGAAACCCCCGAAGAGGTTCTTGCAGAACTTCACCCATTCGGGCGTTGTTTTCGGCGGTGTGAGCGCGTTGGGTCCGTCCCTTTCCAAATTCTCTTTCGCTTTCGCATGACTAAGGCCCTGAAATCAGCACGATCGTTGAAACGCAACGTGCTTCCGCTTCTAATTTCAGATCAGGAAGATCCGAGGAAGAGTTACGCAAAATAACAAATTGTTAAAATCATTATTTAACTGTAAGTAAACCGATAAACTGTATTGTCGTTATTCGACTTTAGGGAAGACCCCACCCCTGACGAATATAAAGGGTGGGCCATCTATTGGTTTTTAAACTGAGTGTTATTTCTACATTGCCGATACTGAGGCGCACGACATTTGACATATATGTGGTGTGTAACCTCCGCTGTAAGAAATGGATCGTTTTACGCTTGAACAACGTTGGGAAATATTGAAAAATTATTTCCAAAGCGAATGCTGTGTTGCAGGAACAGTGAGAAAATTGAGAACAATTTTTGGTCGAAATCAAGCTCCGTCAGCGTCTGGTGTAAGAAAGTTCTTAAGGAAAGTTCGTGAAACTGGCATGCTTATGGATAACAGAAGTCATCCACGTGCACGTTCGGTGCGCACAGCTGAAAGAATTGCTGCTGTTGCCCAAAGTGTGCGTGAAAACCCAAGAACCTCAACTCGTCACAAAGCACAACAACTTAATGTCAGTCGCACTTCTCTGAGGAGAATCTTGCATAAAGACCACCCCACACAAGAGAATGTACTTATCACTTGCTGAATATTTGGCAGTTACACCCAAAACAGCAACGAAAGTTTGAATGCAACTTTAAACGCGTTTTCCCGGAATCGTGTACACCTTGAATCTGACTCACGAGAGGTGGTCCGTTAATTGGACCATGAATTGTCACCAAAAAAAATCTTCACTACATGAGTACTTACGTTTTCTGGATGTGTTTGAAACCTTTGATATAATTCTTCTAGAGAGATCTTATGGTAATCGATGTCCAATTCCTGCTTTAGTTCGTCTAAGTCATCTGCCTTCCTAACCTTCTTCAATTTCCTTCGTGACTAAAAAAAGAAAACAAACAAACTTATTAACAGCATTTTGTCGTAAATAATAAAAAAGAAATCTCTAGCAGTCCTTAATAAACAACGGTCTACTAGATGCTTTACTTCGAGGCAATGTATAGAACAATAAACATCAACAATATAACATTACAAATGCTACGAGTCCGCTCCTGTATTTCACTGTAAATCACAATAATGATAAATATATTTGTCTAACCTAATCTGTCCAAATAAAATTCGTTTTAATAGTGTGATTTATCAAATACGAGATATGCTGTTTAAATATCGCATTATTGAACAACTTGTGATTTTACACAACAACCAAACATATTAAATAATCAAATAAATATCGTCAATAATAATAAATAGCATCTATTAAGTGAAAGAATGCGCGACCAAAATATGCAATACAATCGATGACTAACAAGATGAATCTATAATAAAAAATGCAAGACTGTAAACAAAGGAGAATTAATAAAATTGTATCGCATTATGGTTCATACTGAGTATAATGAAAATTAAATATGCTAGCCAATAATTTATGCTAATGCAAAACTCTAATTGTAATTCCTTAATTTTCTTCTTAAGAAAATCGATTTTCTTTAATTTAATATTTGTTTCTTGTCAAACAATTCCGTGTATAAACATATTGTATAACTACAGAAGTATAACGGTTGTTACCTCAATGTATGTACTTACATAAAAATTAAGTAAAAGTAATCTCTCCCAAGAATTAATTTTTAGGCAAGACTGACCGAAGTAGGTCATATTTATCATTAAAACTGATATAAATGACAGTAATTGTACTTCTGGAAATGAATAAATAAATGACGTCAAAACTTCTACAGTTGTTCATTACGTGTACTGTATATTATCAACAATTCGAATCATTTTCATACTAATACAGTGTCGTTAACTGTTTTTTCATCGTAAGTAACCATACAAAAGTTTGAAAAAAAAAACAGACATTAACACGCCCTTTACACGATTAATTTGGCGTTTGGTTCGTAAAAATACGAGAAACAATATTTGTTATTGACATGAATACGCTACAAAAAATAAAACCTAAATATGTACAGTCAGCAATGATAGTCATCAATGTCATCATACGAGGTGGGTAAATTAAGTAATAAGACTGGCAACGTAGCGCCCGATCTAGCAACACTGCGGGGACGGGACTTGGAAGAGTCATGTGTTTGTTCTTTGTGACTGTTTTCGTAAACCAGTTTTTTCTAGTGCGTTTTAAAAATGAGTGACATTGATTTTGAGCAACGGTGTGCTGTCAGGCGACACAGCGCAACGGATACTTTTGCAAAACTTCAACACGCCTACGGAATCCAGGTTTTAAGGCATTCTCAGAAGGAAGATAGTCGATTGAAGATGAACCACGCATCGGAAGGCCTTCATCTTCAAGAACCGATGAAAATGTCTATAGAAAACGGGATCTTGTGCGTTCAGATCGTTTTTCTCTTCCCGAGATTGAGAAATCACCTCAAGTGACGTCATTTTGGGATCATAGAAAACATTCAAGCGGATGTAACCGACCAGCTGAAGGCTATTCCAGTATAATATGAGTTCTAGCACTGCTATGAGGAATGGACCGTCTCCAGCGCTGTGTGGTTTCCCAAGGAAGTTATTTCGAAAGACACAATACTAATAAATAATAATTCTCTGAGAATGAAAGAAAATCAATACAGTAATACGAAAATTATCATAATTTAAGCAACCTTAAAAAATTTGGTCTAAAATGACTTTCTTTGCTGACTCTACTCATCGATATAGACATCTCATTATTCATCACCATTAACGCTGATATACGAAGCGATTATTCTGTGTCATAAACAACGCAGGGCATTTTGTACCTCATTACTAAAGTTGTGAAATCTGGGACCCTAACAGAACCGTATTAAGTAGTGAGGTGGTGGCTGGTAAATTTTGAATAGTGAATTTGATAACACTTCTAACGAATGTTCTTTGTCTTCTTTCTATACCCAAGCCATATAACATTATAACCAACGTAAACAACGAATATATTTTTCGTCTTTCATTTCGTCATCTTTCCTTTTCTCTCCAAGGAACTTTCTTCACTCTTTCTAGCGTCAAACGTAGAAATAATTTTTGGCGACCATCATAAATGGTTTCCGCGATTACCATAAATACACTGAGAAAATAATTTTTTGAATTTAATGGTGTACAAATAAGTTTCCGCCGTTTGACAAAAAGTTGGCGCCACCAGTAAAATTGTCAGATATAAACGTCATTATCGTAAGGTTTGACATCAGGCAACAACATAACCTTAAAATATTATTGATTTTTATCAATATAATATATTTTTTTGTGTGCGAAAATGTCGAGTTTTGAGCCGAATAAGCGTCATTTGTGGAAATTTTTGATTTACATCTTCAATTTGAAGAAATCAAATTCAAAATTCAATCAAAATCAAATTCAATTTGTAGAAGGATTTGGTGAGGCTGCCTTAAGTGAGAGAAGTTGTCGTGAGTGGTTTCAAAAATTTAAGAACGGTGAATTTGACATCGAAGACGAATAACGTAGCGGAAGGCCGAAAGTGTACGAAGACGCGGAATTGGAAGCATTATTGGATCAAGATTCGTGCCAAACGCCAGAAGAACTTGCACTTACATTAGGAATGACTCAACAAGCAACTTCACATCGGTTGAAATCATTAGAAATGATTCAAAAACAAGGAAATTGGGTTCCACATTGACGTGAAGCCGTGAAACATTGAATGCCGATTTTTCACATGTGAAATACTGTTTGCCAGGCATAAAGGAAAAGGTTTTCTGCACGTACTGGTGAAGAAAAATCGATCCACTATGATAATCCAAAAAGGAAGAAATCATGGAGACCACCTGGCCATGCTTCAACTTCTTTAGCTAAGCCATATATTCATGGAAAAAAACTCTTGTTGTGTATTTGGTGGGATCAGCTTGGTGTAGTGTAGTGTATTATGAGTGGCTGAATAGCCTCGAATAGATTCGTGGATAACCTCAAAAGATGAAGCATTCTTCCGACGCGGTATCCGTATGTTACCAGAAAGATGGGAAAAAGTAGTGGCAAACGATGCACAATACTTCGAATAAAACATTAGGTATTAGGTTTTTTATTGAAAACGGCGGAAACTTTTTTTGTACACCTTTCATAACATAAACATTCAAAATACTACTTTATTTTAAAGGCTTTTTAAATAAAGTACATTTTCATGCAATAACATTTAATGGATTCAAAGAAATTCTTTTTGATGTGTTCATATATCTTGTGACATATAAAAGTACAATTTAAAACAATTAAATAGAGTCAGGCAATAATAATTCAATTTTAATACAGTTAACAGACGACTGTAAAAAAAATGTTACCAAATACCTTTGCGACACCGTCCGCAGTTTTGTTGTCATCGTACTTGGAGGGAATAGTGGCCACACGATACGAATCCGAACGACCATGCTGCAAAAACAAGCGACTAACGTTGGCAAAACAGAACTACACTCAGAACATTCCGAGATACGTTACACTTACCCCACATCATGGCAGCAACAACCTGATTGAATATCCCGTACAACACAGTGGAGTAACAAATTCTTTTTGGAGTAACAAATTTTGAAAGAGGCAAATATTAGAGTACAAAAAATTTTTTTTTTTATAAATCTAAAATTGCTTTTGATGTTTTTGCTCCACAGCACCAGATTTTAAAAAAAAAATAAAAAACCAATAATCTTGAAACCTTATTCAAAACGACTTGTGAATTTTCCTATTTAAAATCCAAGTTAATGTTTTTACAAAATTTAAATAGGTATGTAGAAAAACTCAAATAATTTGTTACTCCAACAGTATTGTAAATGCAATTTAATTTATGCAAATGTTTTATAATACAGAAAATATTCTAAATTGATAACAAATAATTAACTAATTGGAAAATCGTTGCTTCAGAGCCAAAGCAGAAGTAGCCTAGCTCCAGAAATCGAAGGCTGTGTAGCAATAAAAAACTTTCAATGAGGCTTTCGAAAAAGAAATTCAGAAAAGGTGTGCCCCACCAGAAGACCTTTGAAACGCCTTGAAAAATGTTTAAAAAGTATTTTCTTTTTCACAATTACTAAGTGAATACAGAAACTTTTTACACTTCTTTTTGTGCAAAATTTTCACTTTGTTTAAAGACACTGACGGCTATTACAAAATCTCAAAAAATGAAATGATGGAGTGAAATAACAATTCGAATTACTATAACTTTTACAGATGCTGAATTTCAAAAAAATCATAACTATAAAAAGACTGTATATACTTAGTATGGCACACATTTTTTTTTTTTTTTTTCCCCAAGTTTATTTTGAGGCTTTTTTGTTATTATAGCCTTCTACTTAGGTCTGGTAAGCAGCATCCCCTAAAATATGATGTTGGTCCCACCCTTCGTTATGAATATACGAAAACTTCAAATTCCAGACCATCACTAAAGTCTTTTGATTTATTCAGGGTGATTCCTAAATTGAGATGTATATTTTTTTAATAACGTGTAGATATTCAAAACAACAATTTTTTTTCCAAATATCATTTTTTTTTAACTCAAAACTAAAAAAGTTTTTAAAAAAAACTACCCTCTTAATTTCTAAAATAGTATTAATCCGGTTCTGCCTTCAATTTAGAGGAAAGGTTAATTCGAAACACAGTTGAAAAACATGTTTAGTTTATTTTAGTTTATCGCTTTTTTTGTGATTTGTTATTCCTTCCTAGTATTTTCTTATCTTAACCGTTTTTGTATTTAGAATTTCGCTGTACAACATTTTCTTTAAATTAAAGGCAGGACCGGATAAATGCTATCGAAATTAATGACGGCATTTTTTAATTTTTATGTTTTTTGAAAAAATGTTATTTGGAAAAATGTTTGTTTTGTTTAGTTCTATACGCTACTAAAAATATGACTCAGCTTAGGAGTCACAAAATCATATTTTTAAATAAAAAATCAATATTTTGGACTCAAAATGGCCTATGTAAGGTACTTTTATCTCGTTTTTCCATTTCTGAAGTTTGTTTTTGCATACAGTCCCTAGAAAATACAAAATCAACCCTTAATATAAGGTAAATTTTTAAATTTCACTGTATGTAGGAAGGTAAAATAATCATCATATATGTAGGGCATTTCACGCCAACTAAGTGAGGTCAAAAAAATTTCTGTTTGAAACATATCACAATCGATAGTACTTGCTAAAAAAAAACTAACTTCCCTAAACTTTTAGATTTTTTGAGCCAGAAGGAGAAAAAAAAGATATTAAAAAAAAAAAAAAAAAAACCGTCATATTTCGATTTTAAACTCAATCCTCAAAATAAGAGTGAAAACTACCCCCAATAATTTTGAAAATATTTTTATTGTATTTTACGCAAAAAAAAAAACACATCGAAAACCATTGCAACCTTCTTTTTAATTTTTTTCATTTTCTTACCGAAAAAGATTCAAATTTTAGAGTCTTGAATATAACAGGAAAAATTACTATTAGGGCTTAAAGTGGCCTCTATTAGGTGCTTATGTTTCCTTTCTCATTTATGAAGTGATTTTACGTACAGCAGTAAATCTAAATTCCATAATCTTCCCTAAGTTTTTAACAAATTTTACGTTGGTTTCGGGAGGCAAAAAATGCCATATTTTTAACATTATTCTTTGGGAGACTGGCTGTGTCTGCTCTGGCGCGACTATGTTCCAATTAGTTAATTATTTTTATTGGAAATATGAAGACTACAGTTTGCATAAACGTATATTACAATAAAATTTATTGTCCTACTATGTAAACACAAGCAGAGAGTCCAAAGTAAATTACGTACAAATATACTGCCATTTCGTAAATTAGTTTTGATCTCTCCGTTTGCATTTCCTAAAAACTAGGCATACACACGTACAAATAAACATACACATTCTAATGAACTAGCAAAAAGCAGTGCCAAAACTATAAATAATCTGTATGGGTTATTTTCGACAGACAAAAATACAAGTACATAGTTCGATATCGATCGATCGTAAAGCAATTTCATTACAGCGGGATCGATGTGGTCGCAATATCTAAGATAGTCGCTTTTTTTGGAAATCCCCATTAAAAATAATGCCCGAGGTACAGTCAAGGTCAAAAAGGTATCCAACCTATGATTTGCCAACGCATTCTCAGTTTGAATCAGATCTCTTTATAGTCCGAGAGCCAGCGACAGATTTTCATGACCAAGTCCCTCTCAAGCGATAATTAGTGGAATGCATCAGAGAGTTGTATCATAAAGCATCGTGAACGTCAGCTGCGGTTCCATGGGTGGGATGAGCGGCGGTAGCCTCCCACGCACGGAGAAAAATTTTTTTTAGTCATTTCCTCCTGACTAAAAATTTGTCAAATTATAGCTAATCCAATATTTTGAAGAAAAAAAAGTCAGCTGACTATAACATGGTGTAAATAGTCTATTTTAATAGAAACCCTATATTTACAAAATGGATTGATGTACGATCAATTGGGTATCGTATAATAAAGTTTACTATTACCTTTTTTTAACCCAACTACTGTGAAATAATTTTAAACAGTTAATATTACTTTAAACAGCTTTGAAATAATTTTAAAACATCTAATTGGAATATTATGTTGATATGACAACAGCGAACGCACGCAGCGAACGAAGGCAGAACGAACGGTCCAATGGTTCACTCTAAGCTCCACCCACTAATGCACTCTCCTTGCCCCGTCACGGATCTCCGCGGTTGTCGGCCGCGCTCATACCGTCTGTCATTTAATTATTTGAAATTTTTCGTGAATGTGATAAATATCCATTTTTATTTTTATGAATGTATGTAGTGCTTCTACAATACGCTTGCAATAACGCACTTTTCTAATCAGGCACTAGACCAGCCTATTTTTGGTATCTACAGGCATTTTAACTCAAACAGCCCTACCGACAAACCGGATGCCTTTCATACGGCTGCGCTAGCGATTGGATCGCGTTCGGTTCTCACCTCATGTTTACTCTACTTACAAAGAAGTTAAATTATCAATTGCCTTTCATTCGGCTATGTACGCATTAGGCTGCCGCTTACTGTATACTTATTAGTTTTAAAGAATCTATACAGAATATTGATTTAATCGGAACACTCATATCGAAGCGTAATGCCGAATAATTTAAGATACGTCATTTCCTCCCGGATAAAAATTTGTAACCTGATTGTTAATATGCTTCTGTAATTAATAAAAAAATCAGCTAGCAGTAAGTCGAGGGAAAACTCGTCAGATGGTGCATTTAAATAGGCGATAGATGCTCCCGCTTAACTTCTGCGTTACAACTTTCAAGGTATCAGCTGACGATCTTTCCACCGAGGTACAGCCAGTTGACATTTATATTCATTCACAGTAGCATATAAGCTATCATCAGGTAAATTTTTAGTTGAGAGAAAATCATTGAATGTACCTATACATTTTATTTTCATGTTCAAGCGACTAGCTGACGTATAATACACCGTTATAGTCAGCTGACTTTTTTTCTTCAAGATATTGGATTAGCTATAGTTTGACAAATTTTTAGTCAGGAGAAGATGACTAAAAAAATTTTTCTCCGTGCGTGGGAGGCTACCGCCGCTCATCCCACCCACGCAACCGCAGCTGACGTTCACGAGGCATTATGATACAACTCCCTGATGCGTCTCACTAATTACCGTTCGAGAAGAAATAATTGACCATATTTTGACCTGGCTCCCGGACTATTATGTAACTTAAAGATGTTTAATACGTTATAGTTGTTGAAATTTACTTTTTTTTAACTGTGTTACAGGTTCACCGACATTGCAATATTCCAAAATACATCAGTTTAATTTCGATTTTCCTAGAAGTTAGTAGCCGCATCTTTTATATAAAAATGTGTCCGTTAACTATTCATAAAAACTTTCTTCGCTCAATTTTTGCACAACTTATTCTAACTCATATTTTATACTAAATGTTCATAATTTGTTTAACAGCAGGAATCACGTTAATTGTATTGATTTATCTTGTTAATTCATTTTTAATAATAATACTGGGTATGTTTGTGAAAATTTTCACTCCTTTCTCCGTTATTTTTAGAGCTACGAAAATGTTTTACAAGGCTAACTTATTTTTTTATTTAATTTTCAGAATATTCTATCAGAAAAACAATTGTAACAAACCTATAGCAGCTGTTTAATTAACATTATTTTTGTTTTAATGGAGCATGTTTTTTATTTGTTGAATTCCGCTTGTTCTTCTGATTACAACGATCTTTCGATAGGTTTTTGAAATATTATGCATCAAATATATAAAATAATATACTTGGAAACATGATGTACATAATTTACTAGTCTTACTCTTTATGAAAAATAAACACAAAATTGTTATTTTTGAGATTTTTGAGAATTTAAAAAATCAATAGGCTACAACTTCTTAAATGCATATGCTATATAAAATATTCCAAGGAACGGAGATATATGCGGAAATGTGAAAAAAAGACGTTTTTTTTTCACAAATTGTTAATTAAAAAAAGTAACGGACGGTTTCAGCTCTACAGACCCCGCGCATTGTGTTCTACGCAAAAAAAAATACATAGAAAACCGTCAAAACTAGCCCTATATCTTTCAAGAACAGTTTTTGACGATTTTAGCTCCTGTCTACCGGACTACAATTTCTTTAGTTGAATGTTGAAAAAAGTACATCTATAAAAGCGTATCTAGAATATGTAGATTAACTAAATGTGTATCAAGAAAACGGTTTTCTGAAACTGTCTTAAAAAACGATATCGATTAAAAATAAAACGTTATTTATATCTCGCATCTACATATGTCGTATTTCAGACGGATGTGGTTAAATAATTGCATACTATTTATGTCATATCTACACTATACGATTGTAGTTAAAGAAATGAGTGTTAAATATTTATTATGCTGTAGATCGTCAACTGTTTTATGTCTCTTAAGTTAGCAGAACACAAGTATCTCATATGGAGAATTAAAAGCTCACTAAATGCTAATTAAATGCGCAAGAAAAAATTTAAAAAGTTATCACCACCACTTTCACCTCGCTATTTCGGACTCATTTGACGGAGAAAAAAATCGCGGAACAATGAATTTTGTAGGAAAAAGATTTCTCTTTCCGATGGCGTTCATAAAAATTTGAAAAAAACAAAATTTTCACTTGAAAATGGAGTTTTTTTTGTAAAAAACACGATTTTTTTCAATGATTTTTTTTTTCAACTTCGATTTTCGTCGACTTCCCGGTTTGGAATGACTCTAAAATCTTTGTAGATCATGTACTTTTTGTCTAAACTTAGAGTATTGGTGATTGTGATAATAAATTTCGGTCCACAAAATTCAAAAGGCGGCCAAAACGCTAAATTTTTTACTTAAACATTTAGGAATTTTTTTCTCGAAAACTATAAACTTTTGGAAAAAATTCATAAGAACAAAAAATGTTTAAAATCGATCAAAGAATGCAATATAATTTTTCAGAATTTTTTGAAACATTTTTTAATTTTGTCGTAGACCCAAAAACCAAAAAATTATGTCTCAAAAAATTCTGAAAAAATTCTATAGCATTCTTTGATCGATTTTAATCATTTTTAACTCGGACACAAGTCCATAGTGTCCGAGTTAAACATTTTCACGCATATAACCTTTTAGAAATTTCTTTAACCTTTCAAATTTTTATGAACACCATCGGTTAATGTTCTGCTATCTTAGCAAGTTAGCAAAACATGCGATAAAAAAATATATATGCTAAAAAAATTTTTCTTGCGCATTTAATTAGCATTTAATGAGCTTTTAATTCTTTTTTTAATTCTCCATATGAGATACTTGTGTTCTGCTAACTTAACAGACATAACTACTTTCTAGATATCATCCTCAATTGTTTCAAATGGCAATACCCTATTTCTGGTGTTTATTATGGTAAATATACTATTGCTATTTAAAACGACTGCATAAAAAATGTAATAGCTTGCATTAGAAATTTTTTAGAGTAAATTCGAAATGAAATTAACGAAACGCAAATTCTATTATTACTAAAAATGAACTGTAACATTAAAGATCGCGCCAACTGGTTATCAAATTGCCAGCCACCGACTTCCGACAACAGGCAAGTCTAATCTACAAATTCACCGAGTCCATTTATGAATGACTTCTTCCACATTTTGCCTAATTTTGCACTGTTCCTTAAATCGTCTAAATTTTGTGGTCTGATAGTGTATACTTTTGTCATCACATGTCAGGGGCGTATTACTCAAAAACTTCCACCTCAATGTTATTTTGTACCCTACCCGTCACTGCCCAGTCTTCTTGTTAATTTCTGTAATAAAATTTAAAACCATAGCAGTTTTGAAAGGAGAATGAAAAAGACCTTTCAAATGAAGTATCACAAGCCCCTACTTCCAATTTGAAAATTTAGGGGTTGTAGCTGTCACCTGAAGGGGGTTGAATTTAGGGATGACATTGTCATGTCATTTTAGAATTAGAAATTGACGTGTCTCAGGATTTTCTAAAAAAAAATGTATAATAATGGAGCTCCTGAATTTATTCCATTTGGCTGTTCCACACTGTATAATTATTGCGATTTATTTAGAAACCCATTTTTGTTAAAATAAAAAATCTCACAATAGCAAGAGCCTCATTTATTTTTATAGAGCATTATCATGATCACAAACATTATCTTGAAAAAATATATCCGCGCTATTTACGTCAGAACAGGCAGTTAGATAAATAACTGTCAGCGTTAAAGCGACAAATTAGTGGCACGATTCAACCCTTGTTGTTTTTAGCGGAGGGCGAAAGGAAACATGACAGGGTTGACCTCCCAATGAAACATTCGAGAACGCAAATAAAATTAATCCCTTCTTCTAAAAGGGGACAACGATGTAACAAAAAATAAATGTTATTGTAGGAGAATCGGTGAATATACCGGGTGTAACTGGATCATGGTACACCATGATCCTGTTACACCCAGTTAGCATAAAAAATATGAGATAATATTTAAAAACTGGAATTGTTTTATTGCGACCACATACATCGAAACAAATTAGCCAAAATGTAATAGAAGCATAGTTCTTTAATGCCTAGCTTCTATTCAATTTTGGTCAATTTATTTCTACTATGGCCACAATAAGACAATTTTAGTTTATGAGTTCACCAGGTACATAAATCAGTCAAATTCCCAGCTTCACTTTTTACCCTAGGCCAATTTTATACTGTAACGTAAAAATACATATCTTCGAGGTAAATATTATACCTGGTGACACAAG
Source organism: Aromia moschata (assembly GCA_029963805.1). Lineage (NCBI taxonomy): Eukaryota > Metazoa > Arthropoda > Insecta > Coleoptera > Cerambycidae > Aromia > Aromia moschata. The sequence goes on along the minus strand of JAPWTK010000088.1, from coordinate 1,271,497 downwards.
GGACTTGTACCAGCAGCCTCTAATTCATTGACATAAAACTTAAATTGTATAGTTATTGTGTAATAAGGGATAACTTTTTTTAGCCTAACGGGCATTCTTTACAACTTAATTAGAAGTCGAGCCTACTTTTTTATTTTAAATAAAACCTTATCTCAATCGTCTTAAAATTCGCTTGTCAAGCAAGTGTTCAGAATCAAGAAACAACCTTTCAGAATAATTTAAGCCTATGTAAGGATTAAACTTTTTGATTTTTTTTTTTCGATACTGTTCTTGACGTAAAAGAAGGTAGATTAATAGAAAATGTGCAAAACAGTTCACCTACAACTATAACGTTAACATATTGGGCTCCAAGCCAAAAATAATTAAACCGAAAAGAAATTATATTCCAGATCCTATTTGATTTATTGTAAAATCAACAAAGATGTCTACAAAATATTCCGTTAAGAGATAATATTGGAAAAAAATTGTAAATGTGATCAATATTTTTAAATATAACAAACTGATATTATATAGAAATAAAATATAGTTAAAATATAGTTAGAAATAAGATACGAGGTGTGGCTATTAAATAACCGAACTGATGCTGCTACTAGCGCGCTGCTAGACAAATTTGAACAGAACTGTGTCTGGTGATACTTTCCCCACCCTGAGCTCACTGGACAAGCCAGTGGGTCGCTCAGTTTGACAGTAGCAGTCGTTTGAATCAGTCTACGTACCAGTGACGCGTCGAAAAAAGTGTTCAGATGGAGCAACGGGTTAATCTCAAATTTCTTGTTAAACCGGGGAAAACTTTTACAGAAGCTTATACAATGTTAAAAAAGTGTACGGGAATGAATGTGTATCCCGCACACAAGTTTTTGAATGGTTTAAACGGTTTAAAGAAGGACGTGAAACGACCGAAGACGATCCGCGCCCCGGACGGCCTTCAACATCAAAAACCGACGAAAATATTGAAAAAATTGGTAAATTAATCGGCGAAGATCGTCGTCTAAGCATCCGAGGGCTTGCTGAAATAACAGTAATCGACAAAGAACGTGTTCGCCAGATTTTGCATGAATCGTTCAACATGCGCAAAGTTTGCGCAAAAATGGTGCCAAAACTCCTTACTCCCGAGCAAAAGGAATCAAGAATGAACATTTACGCTGACATTCTAAATAACAATGACACTGATCCAGACTTGTTAGACACGGTAGCACTGAAGGGGACAAGATTCGAAAGTGTGGAACCGGTTAAAGCAAAGGCGATGGAGGTTCTGAACCAGCTGACAGAAGCGGACTTCCAGCACTGCTTTCAACAATGGAAAAGTCGTATGAAGCGGCGTAGAATAAAAGAGTTTTTACCCAAAAAAATCCTCCTACAGAAAAAAAGCCCTATAGAAATCGATCGCCAAACTTATGTTAACATCTCAACACTTCTACCGCTACATTTCTATTACACAAGAATACGAAAAATGAACAGTAAAATATATGTTCTTTGGTAGTCTCTTATCATAGAATCAAGATTAAAAAAATTGAAAAACCAGCCAAAAGTTGTCCAAAAAGTTACATAACACGAAAGGACGAAAGGGCGTTTCCATTATACTGAATATGGAATATCAAAGGAAAAGAGTGTTAATTTCTTAGTTCCTGCGAGTGTGTTCAAAGGATGGAACAATCGACTCGGATCGACGAATCTTTCAATACTGTAACAATTATACATATATACTCGTAGGTAGATCCATTCTATACAGATATACGAAACTGACTTCGTTAAGTAATTGTAAAACAATTCGAACAAATCGAAATTACTAATTTTTAAATATCGTTGCCTTATTTCAAAGATACAAATATTTTCTCACATTTGGAGTATTTTTTATTTCAAAATTATGTAGAATTATTTAGGCGCAGTCTATTACATTTTTGTGGCATTATGTAATAATAAAAATCAGTTTTTTAGGCAAGCGAAAAAGTTGATGGAGTTTCTTTGTTTCTGATCAATTTTGCAACTGATGTAGATACTTTCGTAATAAATGAGAAACTAATTGTATTGCTACTATTAAATGCCAGTGACCTATTTAAACACACATTAATCAAATTTAGTTATACGATTGGATGTGAAGGCAATGGCAAATGACGTTTTTTTAGTTACGGACAAAGTCGAACGTAAAAAGTCACATGATCATAAAAACTAGCGACTACGAAAACTGGCAGGTGTAATACAAAATCGAGCGTTGTATAGTGAAACTTTCGTTGTACCGGCCGGCTTTCCTACCAGTTTTTTACCCGATAAAAAATCCTCCTACAGAAAAAAAGCCCTATAGAAATCGATCGCCAAACTTATGTTAACATCTCAACACTTCTATCGCTACATTTCTATTACACAAGAATAAGAAAAATTAACAGTAAAATATATGTTCTTTGGTAGTCTCTTATCATAGAATCAAGATTAAAAAAATTGAAAAACCAGCCAAAAGTTGTCCAAAAAGTTACATAACACGAAAGGACGAAAGGGCGTTTCCATTATACTGAATATGGAATATCAAAGGAAAAGAGTGTTAATTTCTTAGTTCCTGCGAGTGTGTTCAAAGGATGGAACAATCGACTCGGATCGACGAATCTTTCAATACTGTAACAATTATACATATATACTCGTAGGTAGATCCATTCTATACAGATATACGAAACTGACTTCGTTAAGTAATTGTAAAACAATTTGAACAAATCGAAATTACTAATTTTTAAATATCGTTGACTTATTTCAAAGATACAAATATTTTCTCACATTTGGAGTATTTTTTATTTCAAAATTATGTAGAATTATTTAGGCGCAGTCTATTACATTTTTTGTGGCATTATGTAATAATAAAAATCAGGTTTTTAGGCAGGCGAAAAAGTTGATGGAGTTTCTTTGTTTCTCATCAATTTTGCAACTGATGTAGATACTTTCATAATAAATGAGAAACTAATTGTATTGCTACTATTAAATGCCAGTGACCTATTTAAACACACATTAATCAAATTTAGTTATACGATTGGATGTGAAGGCAATGGCAAATGACGTTTTTTTAGTTACGGACAAAGTCGAACGTAAAAAAGTCACATGATCATAAAAACTAGCGACTACGAAAACTGGCAGGTGTAATACAAAATCGAGCGTTGTATAGTGAAACTTTCGTTGTACCGGCCGGCTTTCCTACCAGTTTTTTACCCGAAAAAAAATCCTCCTACAGAAAAAAGCCCTATAGAAATCGATCGCCAAACTTATGTTAACATCTCAACACTTCTACCGCTACATTTCTATTACACAAGAATACGAAAAATGAACAGTAAAATATATGTTCTTTGGTAGTCTCTTATCATAGAATCAAGATTAAAAAAATTGAAAAACCAGCCAAAAGTTGTCCAAAAAGTTACATAACACGAAAGGACGAAAGGGCGTTTCCATTATACTGAATATGGAATATCAAAGGAAAAGAGTGTTAATTTCTTAGTTCCTGCGAGTGTGTTCAAAGGATGGAACAATCGACTCGGATCGACGAATCTTTCAATACTGTAACAATTATACATATATACTCGTAGGTAGATCCATTCTATACAGATATACGAAACTGATTTTGTTAAGTATTTGTAAAACAATTCGAACAAATCGAAATTACTAATTTTTAAATATCGTTGACTTATTTCAAAGATACAAATATTTTCTCACATTTGGAGTATTTTTTATTTCAAAATTATGTAGAATTATTTAGGCGCAGTCTATTACATTTTTGTGGCATTATGTAATAATAAAAATCAGTTTTCTAGGCAGGCGAAAAAGTTGATGGAGTTTCTTTGTTTCTGATCAATTTTGCAACTGATGTAGATACTTTCGTAATAAATGAGAAACTAATTGTATTGCTACTATTAAATGCCAGTGACCTATTTAAACACATTAATCAAATTTAGTTATACGATTGGATGTGAAGGCAATGGCAAATGACGTTTTTTTAGTTACGGACAAAGTCAAATGTAAAAAGTCACATGATCATAAAAACCCGCGACTACGAAAACTGGCAGGTATAATACAAAAAATACAAAAGCGAGCGTTCTACAATGAAACTTTCGTCATACCGGCCGGCTTTCCTACCAGTTTTTCAACCAAAAAAACCCTCCCATTCGCGGATCAATCGGGAACGGGAAAACGACCGTGGTGCCCTACAAAAATCGATCGCCGAACTTACGTTAACATCTCAACACTACTCTCGCGGCATTCCACAACTAACGCAACACCTACTACACGGGCACCTAGTGCTGACATACCTCCCCCATGGCGAGTGAGCTGCAAGAAATCCGGGGAGAGCGGCGTTAAATGCTGATCTTCATGGGTTGGGACACACTCACGCAACAAACGCTCTGGAACACGGGCGCGGACCCACTGTCTAGAGGCAGGCTGCGCGGTCGCGGCACGTATTGAGCCCTGACGTCACACTGCGGACCCCGCGACGCGACGAAGGGGCGGACACCGCCGCCGCCGCCGCCGCCCCCACCGCCGCCCGACGGGCCTGCCCCAAGTCGCCTATTTTTGATCTAGTTATTTTAATATGGCACGTATAGGTGACCCCCAGGTGTAGGGGTTGGTAATGATTACGAACGGCGGCGACCTAGGGGGTGCGAGCGAATTGGGGTCGAGTAAAAGGCAACAATTCTTCGACCAGCGCGTCGTCCCCGTAGGCAGAGAAACTCCGAGACGAGGTCGAAGAGTTCGGAACAGATCAGAGGAAGGTTTTCACAAAGAGGATGAATCGGTTCAACTTTTCCAAAATATACGGTGTGGAACAGCCAAATGGAATAAATTCAGTAGCTGCGTCATTATGAATTTTTTTAAACAAAATCCTGAGACACGTCAATTTATAATTCAAAAATGGCATCCTGCGACGTAAAAATGTCGTCCCTATATTCAATCCCCTTCAGGTGACAGCTACAACCCCTAAATTTTCAAATTGGAAGTAGGGGCTTGTGATACTTCATTTGAAAGGTATTTTCATTCTCTATTCAAAACTGCTATGGCTAAATTTTATTGCAGAAATTAACAAGAAAAAAAGATAAGTTTCTCCAGCGTAGGAAATTCATTACATTAAAATAAAAAACAAATCATTATTAATGCAGATGTTCAAAATGCATGCCTCCAGCATCTTGGCAGCATCCTAGACGTAAATACAAATGTCTTCTAACGTTAGTTAACATCTGCGGGGTAATCAACCTAATTGCAAGTGTTATTATTCTTCTTAAGTCAGCTTAATCGTCGGGTTTGGTTTTGTAGACCATACTTTTTACATATCCCCATAGGAAGAAGTCTAACGGCGTGAGATCAGGTGATCGTGCAGGGCATTCTACAGAACTACGTCTGCCTATTCAGCGATTTGGAAAGATATTGCCGGGCATTTGACTTCGTAATGTGCTGGTGCACCATCCTGCTGGAACCATATTGCTTTACCTGGAAGTTGTGGGTTTTCTTCAGCTGAATACAAGTTTGCCCTGGTCGGTAAATTATTTTGGAGCAGCGCTAAATAAGTTTCTCCATTCAAATTGCCGTCAATGAAGAAGGGACCAATGAAATTTTCTCCAATTATTCCTGCCCAAACAGTAACTCTCTCAGGGTTTTGCCTGTGTAGTTCCCCATCCAGTGAGGATTTTCTCTCGACCAGTAACGACAGTTTTGGCGACTAACATGGAAGTGTAAATGTGGATTCATCCGAAAATAAAACATTTTCTATTTGTAAAGTATTGTCATCTATTGTTTGCATCATTTGTTCACAAAAGAGAATTCGTCTATCAAAATCGTCTTCCGCGAGCAGTTCTTGGTACAGTTTATATGGGTGCATCTGATTTTCTGTCAATACGCGGAGAATCGAGGAATCGCTAATATTTAATGCTGAAGCCGTTTGACGACTCGACGTATGTGGATTTTCTTCAAGCATAAGCATTACATCCAATTTCTGATCACTGAGTTTATTGGGAGGATTTGTCTTTAGCTGCCGTACATGTCCACGTTCCCGAAACTGCTTCTCTATTTTACTTACGGTACCTTGAGATATCGGCGGCAACTCCGGATATTTTTCTTGAAATAGGCGAACAACTTCGGCCTGCGTTCGTGTTCTGTCTCCGTAACCAATCATCTGCAGAATCGTTATCTTATGCATTTCTGTTAGGTAAACCATCTCTCTGAATTGCAACACGAAAACTAAAGCAAAAATTTTAACACTGGTAACTGTTAACTACTGTTACAATGACAAGCACGTTTCTAGGTAATTCCACTAAAGCTGATAATGGCCAACTTCTTAAATTTCAGGTTTGTTTTTTTGCTGCTTGCTGGTTTTTGTCGTTCGATTGTCAAGCAAAAAATTGTACGTATTTATTAGTAAGTTTTTATCTTATAGTAGGGAATGCCGGCAATACAGACATTTATTTTTTTGTTATTATTAATATTTCATAACCTAAAATTGACAAATAGTGTTACTTATAAAAGTTTTATTTTAATGTAACGAATTTCATTTGAAGCCGTGGCAGAAAAATATTGACACTGTAAACTACTGACAGAAAATTTTGAAAACTATTGACTATTAGCCATATCTCAAGAACCCAGATATATGCATTTTTTTTTTCACATCCAGTCAGGGTCTAGGCTGCAACCGCCTTTCGGCTTGAGGTTGTTTTTAGAACATCCCGTAAACGTACATACATGACATATGTAAACGTACACATATATTTACTATGTATGACGACATAAAATGTCTGAAATACGCGTAATAAAGACTTTTGCAGTTTTCACGACATAAAATCTCCCTTAAACGTTACGATCCACTTGGCGACGCATTTGAAGTTGGAAAGTGTCGGAGTAAAACCGCTTGTTTCAGAACCCTGAAAAAAATGTCATTCTGGGACATTAAACGAATATTGATTTAAAAACCGCTATCTAAAGACGGCTATCTATATCTATAAAAAATTCGTATTTAAGCACTTTGTACTTTTAAGATTCACCCTGTAGGTGGGTGTCAAACTATAAAGGACACGCTGTACGTATCTACTATTAGATCAAAAGAACAATGAAAGATTAGCGATCCCTGAATTTTTTTCTCGTTCCATTCTTCATTCACTAGGGTACTACTCCCATTTTATACATCTTGTGTTTAACTAACTGGCCTCATTTAATTACGGATATGTTAAAATATTTCAATGTCATGCGATACTGTTGTAAATGTCAAAAATAAATAATTAGCTATTAAAAAGAGTAATTTTTTCACGCACGCAACAGCTACTATTTTTATAAACAGAGATAACAAAAATAGGTGCAAATTTACACAAACGAATGGAAGTTGCTAACCAAATAAAATAATGATAGTAGGGCCCGTAGGTTAAAAATTGATTCCAGGACCGGTCTTAACGCGCCTGGAATACTGTTTATATGTGCCACATTAATAAAGTACATAGTCAACTCCTCTATACAGTTTGTGTACACCAGGCGTCGGCCAGTAATGAAAAAGGACAAACAGAAGTGAGACGACAGATAAGAAGTATTAGTTAAAATGCGCTGTTCGATGCATCACTCGTGTACACTAAACGTGGAATAGGTTTGTGAAAATATCGGGACAATGTCAGTCGCGTGTTATAGTTACAAGATTGCGGAACTGACCTTTCCCTTGGCAGTGAACTTCGTTTTACCGTGTGTGACAGTATACTGACGTAAAAACAGGAGGCACGTAAAAACAGGTGTTCTGCAGCACGTTGCTACAGACAAACATAAAGCTCGTGTAAGTAGTGGTGTGAGTGCGCGAGACAGAGACACTTTAACTTGGAAAATTACTGTAGCGTGTAATATTCCATTCGTAACATTAGATCACCCCGAGTTCAGACAATTTGTCCAAAACGCTGCGAATGGAAAGTACGGCGAAGTTAGTCTGCCTGCAGAAACAGCTATTAGACTGCTATTTCGGTACAAATTTACATAAATAATAAATGATCAATAGCTAAACTGACTAAAAAACCTCGCAGACAAAAAAAACATACATTGTAATCTATAGTAACATAAACAAATGTTTTATGCTTCCTCATTTACGTTGAGGTTTATTTTAAAAAAATTCGGCAAACACAAATTTCAAAACATCGCGTATCATTCATGGCCGGTAGTCAGAAAAGTTGCTGATTTCGTTGCATTCTACGTAAACGATGATATTATTTATAGAAATCGTCCGAGAATAAACGCGACGTCGCTACGTAAGCAACAAACCGTAGACGGACGTACGTCACCTGGTGTTACGCAAATCGTGCCCGATATAAAATCGAAATTTTCAAGGACTGTTTCGTGCGAGCCAGATGCTGTTTAGAAAAATTAATAGTTGCGAACTTAAAACGTTTTCCAGTAGCACAGAAACGCCACACTTATACCCAACGCGCGCGTCTCGCCAACCACGTTGACATCATCGGGAGGTTATTTGAACTGAAAGTGTAAACTGGGAATAAGGAAGTTGCATGATAAGAACCGAAGAAAATGTTGAATTGGTGAGGCAAGAGATAACAGATAATCCATGAATTAACCATCTGAGCGAATTATACGTACTTCTATCCATATACCGATAGCTTCCCTTCATGTTACCAAATGTCAAAACTAGCCCTATATGTTTCAAGAACACATAAAAATCTCTGCCTACTGGACTAATAGCTAAAAACAGTGCTCATATTTAAATTTGGCACATTACAGTAGACACAAAAAAACAAAAGAAATATCAGGGAACGACAAAAAAATTTCAAAATGCAGAACAGTGATAACTGCGAAAAAAAAAATAAAAACGGATATAATTCGTTGCCTGTCAAATATCAATAAAGGTGAATCATTGTACGACAGCAACAATTGACCATTTACTCCCATTTTTATATAGACATCCAAAAAAAACGTCATCAAAGTTGGCCGAGAAAAAAAGACGTGTTTCTATTCTTAATCGAAATTATAACTTTATTTACTTGTCAAAACTGTCACATCATATGACAACCATTGTTTATTTCATGAATTGTGACAGTTACTTGTCAAAAGTTTGACATAACCGAAAAGCTTAGACATGACCGCTATTTCCATCTCTCTCGTTCATAGCCAGAGTTGATGACGTTTTTTTTGGATGTCTATATAGTTACAGTTATTAGTCCATTTGTCTAATTTTGAGAAAAAAAATTTCATTCTTGACTTTAAACCAACATAACCAACTTGCTCCCGAAAAAAATCTGTTACCTGAAACACAACCTCCTCCTTACAGAACTCTATTTAGTAGGTTCCATCACTGCACAATCTTAATTCGCACTCATTTATAACCCTTTTATCACTGCCCTAGTGAACCTGCGTATTCTAATTAAAAAACGCGAAAATTAACCGTAATTCCGTTAATTATTTCAGGCGACAGTCCGCAATCCAAGCGGATTGCCTGTACTGATTGCGAACATAATTTCTATGTGGAACTAGTTCGATGCTGAACCGTCTTGGGTCTATCCGGTTTATACCCAACCGTTTTCAGAGCGAGCTGTTTCATTCATGTGCTAGAAAACCAGTTTTTTCCAAATTAATTCTACAACAATAACTACTACATAATACTACGGATGGATTTACTGGCGATAAAAACAGTTAACGTATTTATTGATTGTGTAGTTATATGTAGATGCAGTAATATTATTTATGGTTTGATGTATTTATTTACACTCACTGATACTCTTATCAATCAGCTACAGTTTGTTTATAATACCTATAAATCCAGCATTTGTTTATTTATAATACGTACACTGCATTGCATTTACTCGCTAGGTATTTTTATCTATTACAGAATGTGCTTAGATTACAACACTATATTATGGTTAATAAATATATTTTTTTCTAAATAAATATTGGTATAGATACAAGGTGTATCAAAAAGTTTAACCCTTATCGTTATTCCTCAAGGTATGTCGTTCGTAAATTTATTTATTGCAATTTTTTAGTAGTCTCATTTTATCTTTTCGAAAATATATAGTTTACATCTGTTTATGTATATGCTGAAACGTGTAGAAAACTTGTTCAAAAACAACAGCTCGTAATAGTTATTTACATATAGAAGGGATGGAAATTAAGTTGACACTATGTAGATATAAACAATGTCAGATATAAAGAAAATGTAATGTAAAAGAACTAAACACTATTTATTATAGTGCAAGTATAACTACACTTATACGAGGTGTGTAAATTAAGTAATGAGACTGATTTTCTCTAATTTTTTTAAATTTTTTGTATTCGAATAGAATTACAATTCAGTATTGTCCAAGAATTTTACTTCCACAATTCCGGCCGTTTCCGACGGACACCAAAGGCCTTATTTAACATTTTCAATGAATCGGCACACGAAATTTCGTTTGCGGCACAAAATTTTAAACAAACGCGTTGTTCCACTACTTTTTCCAGTGTACAATTCGCCGAGCACACTTGAGGTCGTCTATTACTAACAGCTACTGTAAACACACTGAGCGACAGATCGCGCTCTAAACAGGCTTGGTAATTAAGGAAGGGGCTACCAACCTGAAGAAAAAAAAAACAGTTTACCGATTCCTTTTAAGCGGTTCATATAAATCCAAATTTCCGGGTACTTTTTGTACCTCAAGGCTACATTGATCACGTGATTCAGAGTGTCCCTCACCGGGTAAATAATCGGTAAATAATCAGTGGTGCAACATATTACTGAATGTTATTTCATTGTTGTTTATTTTTTATTGAAAACTTACTAATTTCTCTATTATATCGAAGTACCTCTTATGTTTTATATGTAGTAGTACCTCTTATGTTTATGTTATTATATTATAATTTCAAATAAATTGCTCAACTAATACTGGGTGTTGCGGTCTCTATTCAAACTCAGTATACGAGGCGCGTTCATAAACTAAGGGCCGTTTGCTTATATATAAATATTGGCGCTTCGAAGCACAGTTTTACTACTGCAGCGCCATCTACTGACTCATTGCGAAGCTACAGCGTCATTTGTTTTGATTCTGAAGTCGTATTGTTGTCCGTGAATGCAAAGAATAATGGCCGCGAAAATCGTTGATCCCGCCAACTGTGAAGTGCGTTCTGTGATTCGTTTCTTATGTGCAAAAGGATCGTCGGCTGCTGAAATTCATCGGGAGTTATGCCTGGTTTACGGACCTACAGTTATGAGTGAAGGAAAGGTTAGACAATGGTGTCGTGATTTTAAAAATGGCCGAACAAATGTCCATGACGAAGAGCGGAGTGGCAGGCCCAGTATCCAGACCGATGAAATCGTTTCACAAGTGGACCAAACACTGCGATCTGATCGTCGATTGACGATTAGTGGCCTGGCTAACAAATTCCCTCAACGTGGACGCACTACTGTTTACAATATTGTCACAGAAAACCTCGCATACCGCAAATTGTGTGCAAGGTGGGTACCAAAAATGCTCACCGACCACCACAAAGAGCAAACAATGTCTAGTGGACGAAAGTTTTTGGCCCGTTATCAACAAGATGGAGATGATTTGTTTTCTCACATTGTTACTGGGGACGAGACGTGGGTATCCTACGCCAACCCAGAAACAAAACTGCAATCGATGCAGTGGCGACACTCATCTTCATCAAAACCGAAAAAGTTTAAGCAAACTCAGTACACCAGTCGAAAATTGATGGCTACAGTTTTTTGGGACAAAGACGGTGTTCTTTTGTTTGATTTCATGGAACGTGGGACAACAATTACAGCTGACGTGTACTGCGAAACGCTCAAAAATTGAGACGTGCGATCCAAAACAAACGCCGAGGGAAACTGTCATCTGGCATAATCCTCCTCCACGATAACGCGCGTCCTCACACTGCTGCCAAAACCAATGAGAAAATTCAAGATTTTCGTTGGGAACTTTTTGACCACCCACCGTACAGTCCCGACCTTGCACCTAGCGACTACTTCCTCTTCTTGCATTTTAAACAGTGGCTCGGTGGACAACGTTTTGAAACCGAAGAGGGACTCAAAAACGCCCTTGTCAACTGGTTCAACTCTCAAGCGGCAAGCTTCTATGCAGAGGGGTTAAAGAAGCTGGTGCAGCGGTACGAAAAATGCTTAGAAGTGAACGGCGATTATGTAGAGAAGTAAAGTAAGATTGTACCTAACTAAATATGACAATAAAATTTGTTTCTTATGAGTACATTTTTTTCTGTGACCAAACGGCCCTTACTTTATGAAAGCGCCTCGTATTTATTTGTCACCCTTAAGTCGAAATAAACGTTGTCGCTGCATTTTACAGACACTCCGTATAATAATTAAATGGGTCTACGAGCCAGACGAGTCAACGATGTTATTCCCGAAATAATTTTAGCTCTGCGTTTTTTAAATGAATGCCTCTTGTAGACTTTCGTCGTGTTGAAATTAAGCTCTTCGCTTCCAAGGATAATGCGATTAATAAACCGTCCTTTCTGCGACGAGGAAGTAACGAATTAAGGGTTCCGTTGAGTGGAAGCCGTGAATCATGCATTGTGCGGATCCGAGGACCCACCGTTTTTTTCGTGACTCATCCCAAAATGTGGAAATTGTAACGTGTAAAATGTATAAATTTGTATATTAATGTGAATTAAGGGGTTAGGTGGGTTATTTTTTTTTTAATATATATACAATCATATATTTTATTTAAACAATTCAGCATGTCAAAGATACATATTTAAACAGTATTTTGTGAAATTTTAATTTAAAAAATTCCGAAAACTCAGCCATCGGTACCTCATCTCCCTTGACGTCTCAAAAAAAAAAATGCTCTTGCCGTGGACAGCATAACTCATTATTGGTTCATCCAAAATCAAAAAACCAAAAAATATTTCGTTAGTACATGGATAAATCTCGTTATTGGACGAAGGAAAAAAAATAAAACAAAAACCGAATTTTTGACAGACTTTGAACAAAAAAACATATTTTTTGGTCAAATTTTCGCCATGTATTGGCTCGAAAAAATTAGTTGTAATAATAATAAAAAAAATCCTTCGTTCAATGATTAGATAATGTTATTTCAAAGATGTGTGCAAAATTTGAACAAAATCGCTTCATAACTTTTCGAGAAATCGTGTCCACCGACTTAAAAAATTGAGTTTTGAGATAAACGCGTTTAAAGTTTTAAATTGAAATAATATGCAAAAAAAAATAATTTTTTTAACTTGCATAGAATCATAGATTCTGGCACCATAAAGCTGGCAAACGTAAACAAACATGGAGAAAGCGAGTAATCAACTGTCACACGCCTAGGGGGCGCATTCTTATTTGAAATCGACAATACCTGCGAAGCGCTGCACTGACGTGGCCTGATGGGCGGAACTTCCGAAGGGTCTATCTCTTAGAATTTCACTCGGATCGATTTGAAATTTTAGGAGAATATTTTAAACATATTATACTATTTAATAAGACAAAAAAAATAAATCGATTTTTTGAAATTTTCAAACCCACCTAACCCCTTAAACAAAATAATGACCCGGTAATTCGCTCAAGGTAATTTCAAGCGAATATCGAAAATAGTATTAATGCAACGAGTATGTAAAGTGGGTCTTTCAGTCCAGTATACAGAGACTTTTATGTGTTCTTGAAATATACACTAATGGAAAAAATTAAAGGGTCAAAAATTTTTTTCCGAATTTTTAGTGACTTCAGAATGCTGTATCTCAGTGAAAAATGGTCTTATCGAGGTCTAAAAAAAAGCATTTTGAAGCTTCAAGTTTCTAGTTTTGAGATATTTCGGCAAAAAATTTTTTAGAGCTACATGTTTCGCGCAATTTTAGGAAGTAGTGTGAGAAGAAAATTTTGCAAATTTTTTTGCTTATTTTTTCAAGTCCACGAACTTGAAAACAATTTTTTTAACTTAACTATGGACCGGATAGCTTGTTCATTCAGCTTCAATTTGCTTTTTTTTAAATCTCGATACGACCATTTGTTGTTGAGATATCGAATTTTAACTCAAAAAGGAACCTTTTGTCTTTGATCGACGATATCTCAGCAACCAACGGTAGCACAGAAAATCTAAGGGCAGTTCTGAAAACTGGAATAAACCCCCTACAAGGTTCTGCGGCGATTTTTGAGGAGAAACATTTTTTTATCCTTGACATGGATTTGAAAAAACAGGAAAAAACGGATAATTGATGGTTTTTCAGTACATCAACGACTGAAAGTCAAATATTCATGAAATGACTAATGTTGCGTGTGCCTTTTACAGTTGAATATACACCCAAAAACCATGCAAACTTTTGAAAAAAATTAAAGGGTCACGTTTTTTGAACTTAAACATGTCCTAATCATGGCTAAAGTGAAAAAAAAATGTTTTCGAGCTTACTCAAAATGTTTTCCGCAAATACCGTTGAAATTTACAAAAAAAAAATTTTTTTTCGAAAATTGAAAAAAATTTTTTAAAGGCTTCCAAAACTTGAAAAAATTTTGATTTTCACTACTGTCGGCATGGAAAAAATGTTTCAATGAAGAAAAAAGGCTGATTTTGAAAAAAACTATTTTTTTAGGTGTTCAGTCTTTTCAAGTCAGATTTTTCAAGTCTTGGAAGCCTTTAAAAAAAATTTCAATTTTCGAAAAATACGTTTTTTTGATTTTTTTTTTTTTGTAAATTTCAACAGTATTTGCGAACAATTGTGGGGAAGCTCGAAACATTTTTTTTCACTTGAGCCATGAGGAATGTTTAAGCTCAAAAAACGTGACCCTTTAATTTTTCCAAAAGTTTGACCGTTTGCAACAAGAAAGCGGTTCGTTAGATCGTAATGAAACTTTGCATGGTTTTTGGGGGTATATTCAACTGTAAAAGGCACACACAACATTAGTCATTTCATGAAGATTTGAATTTCAGCCGTTGATGTTCTGAAAAACCATCAATTACCCGTTTTTTCCTGTTTTTTTCAAATTCATGTCAAGGATAAAAAAAAATTCTCCTCAAAAATCGCAGCAGAACCAAAGTTTACAGAATAAACTTTGTTGTTTATTTATTCTGTAAACTTTGGCAGAACCTTGTAGGACGTTTATTCCAGTTTTCAGAACTGCCCTTAGATTTTCTGTGCTACCGTTGGTTGCTTAAAATATCGTCGATCAAAGACAAAAGGGTCCTTTTTGATTTAAATTTTTTTTTTAAAAAGATTTGAAAAAAAAGCAAATTGAAGCTGAATAAACAGGCTATCCCCGGTCCATACCATGACTAACTTAGAATTTTTTTTTTCTCACACTGCTTCCTAAAATTGCGCCAAACATGTAGCTCTAAAATTTGTTTGTCGAAATATCTCAAAACCAGAAACTTGAAGCTTCAAAATGCTTTTTTTTAGACCTCGATAAGACCATTTTTCACTGAGATACAGCATTCTGAAAAATCACTAAAAATTCGGAAAATTTGTTGGACCCTTTAATTTTTTCCATTAGTGTATTGGGCTAGTTTTGACGGTTACCTATGTATTTTTTGCGTAGAACACAATGCGCGGAGTCCGTAGAGCTGAAACCGTCCTCGATGCGAGCGGATGGACGGTAGAACGCGGAGTTCAAAATAATTTTATGTGACGTGAGTGACTAACTCGTAAATTCGTGTAGTGTATTTACATATTGTCTGATTTTGTGTGGATTTTTGTAATAATGGTACAGTCGCTACCATTCGTGAATAGACTGAAAACGTTTTTAAATAGTTTTAAAATTTTACAATAGATGAATCACATTGTATATGGGGCATTTCACGCCAACTAAGTGAGGTTAAAAAAAATTTCTGTTTGAAACATATCACAATCGATAGTACTTGCTAAAAAACTAACTTCCCTAAAATTTTAGATATTTTGAGCCACAAGGAGAGGGAAGGTGAGGGTGAGAAAATACAAATTTTCGTTTCTTCTCTTCAATCTTTCTCCATAAAAAAATGAAAAAAAATTAAAAAAGAAGGTTGCAATGGTTTTCGATGTGTTTTTTTTTTGCGTAGAATACGATAAAAATATTTTCAAAATTATTGGGGGTAGTTTTCACCCTTATTTTGAGGATTGAAAGTTTAAAATCGAAATTTCGAAAAGTATGACGATTTTTTTTTTCATTTTTTTTTTAATTTCTTTGTTTTTTTTTTTTTGTACTTTCGATTAATTTTAAATTCATAATGGGCGTCGACCAGGAACTGGCCCAAAAAAACGGCCCAAAGGTGAAAAAACGTAGTTTTAGCGTATTTTCTCATCCTGTGAGATAGTAAATGGCAAGTGAATAATATATTCCAAGGTTTTTAGGGTAGCTGATTACGAATCTAACGTCATATTTTCAAGTACAACATCCAAGTGTTGGACCATCCGCCTTATTCGCCAGACCTCGCACCATGCCACTTTTATCTGTTTGCCAAGGTCAGATCTGCATTGAAAGGAACAAGATTTCAGTCCCTTGGAGCTGTGAAAGAGAAAGCGGCACGCGTCACGAAAGAGCTAACAGAAGAATATAGAGGAGGGGTGTATATTGAAGGCGATAATAACTGAAAATGTATAAATTCAAAATAAAATGTTTTGCAGCAATAGTCTCGTTATTTTATAGCCACACCTCGTATTATAGGGTGCTCCTCAAAATATCGCAAGCTACCAACCCCTTCACCCCTCTCTTAATCGCTTCGTATATTGCGATTCCGCCAAAAGCTTAGCTCTCAGATAATACAGACGGTCCGATGTGAAGGCCCTTCACCGCTTAACAAAGCGAGAAGAAATATTAACCCGACACAAAATCAATAAGCGCCAGATCGGGAGCGTAGAGCACTCGAAGTGATTATGTTGCGTATATTCTATCGGCAACAACGCATCGCAAGAATATCGGATACGCAATCGCAGATTTCTAAGATATTTTTTCTGCCCAATTTAAACTTGCTATTTCTGGATAAATCTGAGTGATGGGACTGACGTCAAATCCTTATCATTATCAATATCTACTACTTGTCTGAGAAATACGATCAATTTTATGTTTTCCCTATAATCTCAAGTGGATAGGTATGTACATGTGCGAAAACAAATTATTTGTAAAGTAATAGCACGCTGGTATCGCTGCGTATATTGTTACTAGGGACTGGAATCTGTCCAGGACCGGACTTAGCTAGTCGTCGTATTGCGTCATAAGTATGTTGGTCTAAATAAAATTTCTATTCCGCCGTATTTTACGTGAGTCATACGTTCTTTAAATCTAGTTAAAACCGAATTTTTTGTCTGCCCAATATACCGTGCCTTTACCCGTTTCGGCCGAAAACGCCACTCCCGGTACATCGCTCTTCAGAGCCTCATAACTAATACTATTTGCGACAGAAAAATTTGACAGGGACAAATTTTTGAAGTTTAAGACGTGCCCTTTCCGATGGAGTCCATGAAATTCCTCCAAAAAAATTATTGATTATGAAAAAAGGCCGTCTTTTAAAAAAAAAACACGGTTTTTTGAACACTTTTTTTTAAATCAAATTTTCAAGTGATTTCCTGTCTTCAATGGACCTGGAACCTCACTAACCGGTGGAATAAATGTTCGAACTTTAAGTATACGTGGTTTAAAGATCGATTTTTTGCCTTATGCGTTCAAAATGGCGCCTGAACTGCAAAATTTTTTGCGTAAAAATTCAAAAATTGTTTATTGGAAAATGAACTTTTACAAAAAACTGTCAAGAATAAAAAGTTCTTAAAATCAGTCAGTGAATGGACTAGAATTTTTCAAAATTTTTTGGATTTTGCATAGTCAATTTTTGCAAAATTTAAAAAATTGCTCCAGTGCATTCTTTGAATGATTTTAAGAACTTTTTATTTTTGAAAATAATGCATATTTTAAAGAAAAAAAATTCTAAATATTAAATTATTATCGACAGTTAGATTTTTTCGATTTTTTTTTTTTGCAAAAAATGACCTATTTGCAAAATCCAAAAAGTAGCTCAAAAAAATTGAAAAAAAAACTGGTGCATTCTTTGCGTGATTTTAAGAACTTTTTATTCTTGACAATTTATTGTAAAAGTGCATCATTTTCCAATAAAAAATTCTTGAATTTTTACGCAAACATTTTGCAGTTTAGGCGTCATTTTGAACGCATAATGGAAAAAAAATCGATCTTTAAACCACGTATACTTAAAGTTCAAACATTTATTCCACCGGTTAGTGAGGTTCCAGGTTCATTGCAGACAGAAAACCCCTTGAAAATTTAATTTAAAAAAAATTTGCAAAAAAAATCGTGTGTTTTTAAACTGCTTTTTTTTCATAATTAATAATTTTTTGGAGGAATTTCATGGACACCATCGGAAAGGGCACGTCTTAAACTTTGAAAATATGTCCCTGTCAAATTTTTCTGTCGCAAATAGTATTAGTTATGAGGCGCTGAAGAGCGATGTACCGGGAGTGGCGTTTTCGGCCGAAACGGGTTAAAATAAATTCTCAATTGGGATAGGCTATGACGATTATTATACGAAGTGTCTAAATTCTAAAAGTAATTCTAAAAGTATTTTTATTCGAATCGAATTACAATTCAGTACCGTTTGAAAATAACTTCCTTGGGAAGCCACACAGCGCTGAAGACGGTTAATCCATTCCTCATAGCAGTGGATTCTCCATTCAAAAAATTAAGGGAGCAGAAAAATTTATAAATTTTTTAATGATTTTTGAATAGTCCGTTACTTCGTGAATAATGGTCGTATCGTGATTTAAAAAAAAAAACGTTTCGAAGCTTCAAAATTTTTGGAAAATTTTTGATTTAAACCAGACACATCAATGCTGCCAACCTCATAATAAACTTCCAGCCTGGCCTAATTGAGAGTTTATTTGAAGATACGGTATTTTTACTCACGATCTCTACACCTCCCTTCATAAGTTCCGGACTTATATAATTCATTGATCATCATTAGAGTGGCTTCGAAAATCTCCAGCTCCAGCGCCTGTTCATTTCGAAGCTGATTTATTTTTAATTCATCGTGCCATGCACGTGGACGTTTCCTATTTATGGAGGTTGAAAATTGCAAACGTCCAGCCGTTTGGTCTTGTCGTTTGCTAAGTGATGACACGTTTCATTTACACGACCTCAATTATTCAATAAAAGTTTGCCAAGAACGCATGGGAATGAGATGTAAATTTTGGAACGTTGGAATTTATACGAAAAGCGAAACAAGAATTTACACTTTATTTTGCACATAAATGCGAGATGTGTAAATTAAGTAATAAGACCGACTTTTTTTAATTTTTTTAATTGAATAGAATTACAATCCAGTATTGTCTCCTTCAAAATAACTACCTTGGGAAGCCACACAGCACTGGAGACGGTTCTTCCACTCCTCATAGCAGTGCTGGAACTCATGTACTGAAATAGCCTTCAGCTGGTCGGTTACAGGGTTTGTATGTTTTCTATGGTTCAAAAACGATGTCCCTTGAGGTGATTTTTCAATCTCGAGAAGAGAAAAAAGGCACAAGGAATCAAGTCAGGCGAATAAGGAGGCTGAGGAGCCACAGGAATGTTTTTACTGGCTAAAAACTCGTTTACTGAAATGGATATGTGACAAGGAGCATTGTTGTGATGCAACATCCAGTTGTTTTTGGTCTCACACGCATGACCCTTTTTCGAAGTTTTTCAAGAACGTCTCTGTAAAAGTGTTGATTTACTGTTTGGCCTGGAGGCGCAAACTCTTTGTGGAAAACTCTTTGTCGTCCTCAAACACCCAAGTCTCATCACCAGAAATGTTCCATCAAATGGGGATAATTTTCAATACATTCCAAAGAGTCAAGACATCTTCTTGACGTCATTCTTTTCGTCAACCGACGATCTGAACGCACAAGATCCCGTATTCTATCGACATTTACATCGGTTCTTGAAGATGAAGGCCTTCCGCTGCGTGGTTCATCTTCAAACGACTCTCTTCCTTCTGAGAATGCCTTAAACCACCTAAAAACATGGGCTCTTGAAAAAACGCTGTCTCGGTAGGCGTGTCGAAGTTTTGCAAAAGTATCCGTTGCGCTGTGTCCAGGTCTGAAGCAAAACCTGATTAGCACTCCGTTGCTCAAAATTAATGTAATTTATTTTTAAAACGCACTAGAAGAAAACGGTTTACGAGAACAGTCACAAAGAACACACAAATGACTCACAAGTTGAACTTTGTACTGAAGGTGCATTACATGTTAACCTACTGCCCTTCCAAGTCCCATCTCCGCAGTGTTGCTAGATCGGGCGCTACGTTGCCAGTCTCATTACTTAATTTACACACCTCGTATAGATATTTTTTTAATTTAGTCCCTTTTTGTACCGTTGAAAACCATCGTCTTATATGTACATATCTATGATCCAAAATTTTAGTTTTCAGATAAGCAAGCACAATGTATAAAACAAAGGTTTCAAAGTATTTGTTCACGATTATTCTAATAAAAAAATACAAAACAGTATATAACGTCTAAAATTCTACTTTAGGCCTGTTTTCATTAACCTTTTTCGCATCATAATTAACATTTAATCACCTCATGTAATTATCATATCTGGTCACATTTTGGCAAAGTTCAGTATTTAATGATAAGATGAAAGAAGACATCTTTCAACAAGCGTTGCATGATGACAACTTAATTAGCGTTATTTGTTCCACTGGCTGTTGGTCAAGGACTGTTAAATACACTAATGGAAAAAATTAAAGGGTCAAAAAAATTTTCCGAATTTTTAGTGATTTTTCAGAATGCTGTTTGTCAGTGAAAAATGGTCTTATCGAGGTCTAAAAATAAGCATTTTGAAGCTTCAAGTTTCTAGTTTTGAGATATTTCGGCAAACAAATTTTTAGAGCTACATGTTTCGCGCAATTTTAGGAAGTAGTAGTGTGAGAAGTCCACGAGCTTGAAAAAAATTTTTTCTAACTTAGCCATGATATGGACCGGATAGCTTGTAGTTTATAAGGTTAAGAAAACGGTTCGTTAAATCGTAATGTAACTTTGCATGGTTCTTGGGGGTATATTCAACTGTAAAAGGCACACGCAACATTAGTCATTTCATGAAGAATTGAAGTTCAGCCGTTGATGTTCTGAAAAACCATCAATTACCCGTTTTTTCCAGTTTTTTCAAATTGTTGTCAAGGATAAAAAAAATTCTCCTCAAAAATCGCAGCAGAACCTTGTAGGGGTTTTATTCCAGTTTTCAGAATTGCTCTTAGATTTTCTGTGCTACCGTTGTTTGCTGAGATATCGTCGATCAAAGACAAAAGGGTCCTTTTTGATTTAAAGTTCGATATCTCAGCAATAAATGGTCGTATCGAGATTAAAAAAAAGAAAAATTGAAGCTGAATAAACACGCTATCCGGTCCATACCATGGCTAAGTTAGAGAAAATGATTTCATGCTCGTGGACTTGAAAAAAAAAACAAAAAAATTCGCAAAAATTTTTCTCACACTACTTTTGAGTTGTCAAACAGTCACCTAATTTAAGAATACTCAGTTACTCTATGTAAATGTAATAAGATAAATTATTTCGGGTCAAACAGACCCGAAAATGACAGCGGAGTTAAAGATGACTTCATTTTGGCTGTCACTTTGACAGTTAAAGGATCCGCGCTCTCAAGAATTGTCGCCTCGCAGATAAAATTCAGACATTTTCCCGGACCGTCCGAAGAACCGGACCAGAGCGGCCCAATTTCGCATTTCGCGAACACTTCCAACCCCCCACCCCTTCCCCGGCAGGCTTTGTCCGCTGTTGCGAGGGGGGAACAGGACTCCGGTGACCTCGTTCTTCGGCGGGATCGATCAATACAACCGGCCTCCCCCTCACGCCGCGGTGTCGACTCGTCCGGGAGATCCGTGCCGGCTCCGGACTCCGGGCGCAGCTGCCTGCCTGCCGCCCGCTCTCGCTCGCGCAGCGTTGCCGGTTGGCGAGAAATTTCCGGTTTCTGAGGAAAACTATCTACGTATTGCCTGACTGCGCCATGGCGACTCTCAAGCGCTTGAGACATGTATATATGAAACTTTACGAGGTGTGGCTATTAAGGGGGCTTTCCCGCTTTTCGGTTTCAAAAAATCGTTTTTACTGAAATCGATGCGTTATACATTCAAATTTATTGTCCTGAAATTTTAAAGTGATCCGCGTATTAGATTTCGAGTTACAGCCGGATTAGTGACGACGGTCCCGGCGCTTGAAAAGAGCCACGCAGGGAAAATGGAGGTGGACAGTGTAAAGGAAGTGTTTCAACGATCCGAAGAAAAGCATAATGTAAAAAATGCTCAGTAGATTCGCGACGGGGACAGTAAGACCTCCAAGGTGACTTTGGATTTGGACCCGTACAACAACGATCCGAAAGTAATGAAAAAGGAACGCGTCGGTCACGTGGAGAAAAACGCATGGGCACCAAGGCTCCGTAATGCGAAGAAAACAAACAAGGGACTCGGGGGAAGAGGTACAGGAACACTGACCATCAATGTAATAGGCGAATTGACAACTAATTACGGCCTGTTACTTATTATCCGTATTCGGCGAAATGCGGATTCAGTGGAAAAAATGCGTGACGCTATCTGAGGTGAAGCCAAAATGAGGTCTACAAGACAGAGGAGGATGTCCTGTACGGGTCCCGAATTGATGACGAACTTTAAGTAAAAAAATTTCATAATTACATGACAAAAAAACGTAAAAAAAAACGCATTTTTCTCAAAACAACGTTTTTGAAACTGGAATGAGATTTTTCTCGGACACTAATTAACCGATTTTAATGATTTTTCTTTTAAAATGTTCAAAAATGATGTGACCATTAGTGATCAACACAGGATTTTTTTGATATTGCAAAAATTCGATTTTTAATAACAATTTAAAGGTTGAAATTTAAGATGAAAATCGAACTTTTTTTTCAAAGTTGCACCAAATCGCGTAAAATTTGAATTTCAAAAAACCCCTATGATAAACACTAACAACAACCCTATATTTTATAAAAATGTTTCATTTTTTGATTTCAGATGAATAGCGTCGTAGAAAATTCTTATTAACACGAGACATGTCCGCCTGAAGTAGCTGCATTGGAACAAGGATCGACGGCCGCCATTTTGGTTTAAAAAATAAATAAAAAACAAAATGTAACCTACATACCTGTATCTTTTAATTAAAAAAAAATTGTCTCAATCCGTTTTATACTTTCCTCAAAAAAAATTCCCAAAAAAACCTTTTTTTTTCCAGCGAAAAAGCGGGAAAGCACCCTTAAATAACCGAACTGCTGTCATAACACTTTTTATTCGTTACCAATTACAGTAGCAATTTTTTCGCCTTCAATGCACTGCCCTTAGCGATCTCTACACCGGTCTATACGGCTTTTTCATTGTTGAAAGCAGTGCTGGAAGTCCGATTCTGTCAACCGGTTCAGAACCTCAATCGCTGTCGCTTTAACCGCTTCCACATTTTCGAATCTTCCCTTTCAGTGTCACCGTGTCTAACAAGCCTGGATCAGTGTCAATGTTATTTAGAATGTCGGCGCAAATGTTCATTCTTGATTCCTTTTGCTCGGGGGTGAGGAGTTTTGGCACCATTTTTGCTCACACGTTGAGCATGTCGAACGATTCATGCAAAATCTGGCGAACACATTCTTTGTCGACTCCTTTTATTTCAGCAAGCCCTCGGATGCTTAGACCACGATCTTCGCGGATTAATTTACCAATTTTTTCAATGTTTTCGTCCGTTTTGACGTTGAAGGCCGTCCGGGGCGCGGATCGTCTTCACTCGTTTCACGTCCCTCTTTAAACCGTTTAAACCATTCAAAAACTCGTGTGCGGGATAAACATTCATTCCCGTACACTTCTTTTAACATTGCGCAAGCTTCTGTAAAAGTTTTCCCCAGTTTAACAAGAAACTTGAGATTAACCTGTTGCTCCATCTGAACGCTTAACATTTTTTCGACGCGTCACTGGTGCGTAGACTAATTCAAACGACTGCTACAGTCAAACAGAGCGACACACTGGCTTGTCCAGCGAGGTCAGGGTGGGGAAAGCATCACCAGACACAGTTCTGTTCAAACTTATCCACGCTGGTAGCAGCATCAGTTCGGTTATTTAATAGCCATACCTCGTATATATGGTGTCCCAAAAAACCGGACGGGAGTTACAATCCAAGTCCTGATTGATCATGTGAAAAAAAAATATACGTGAAAGTGATTTAGTCACTTTTGTAAAATTGGTGAAAAATCGCTTCCCGAAGTCATTACTTTTGTGATACTGCTTCAAATGCTTTTTTTGTTACATTGAATAACACACAATTTAAATAAACCGTAACATTTTACAACAACAGTCACGGTACTTCCAAGAGATTTTTTTAAGGTTTTGGTTATTACCATCCACTGACTATTCAAGATAAGAGAACAAACACCAAAAAATAAAAACCCATAGGTAAAGCAGATTATTATTTATACTTTGGTAAAACAAAACATATTTTACCTTTTAACCCGACCATTCTCAAACTGCTCCTATTTTTCGTTCAACAATGGCTATTTTCGAGGAAATTCCGGCATCGAGAGTTAGGTATATTTCATACCGTAAATCTGGCAACGCTGCGCCGGAATCTCATCAACCCTGTAATCGCAATTCGTCGGAGGGGAAAGGGTTGCCTCGTCTGGGGCCGTTCTACACGTGACGACGATAATTCTTCGTTAATTTTTAATAAAGGGCTTAAAGTACGACAAAAAATGGCTGAATAAGCGCCACTCCCTCTGACAGTTTGTTTATCACACTGCTGATGGGACGGTTTGTTATTCCAACGGATCGATATTGCGAAGGTAACGTCAAAATTAAGGTCGAACTAGGATAAGTACACGAATTTCATCTTTAAAAAGTGTAACAAAAATAAAGAACGAAGTTGTTTCTTCTTCTTTTCCCATCCCCACGCTGTCGTCTCTTTCGTGGTTTATCGAGGCTCTAGCTTATTTTTATTTTAAAATTTAAAAATTGTTTTTTATGGGGCCCCATGAGACCCCACAATGAAAAATATGACGAATCACGGAATTTAAATAATACCATCGTATTCTACGTAAAATTTTGAGTAAAAAATGTATGGTGCTATTTTTCAATTTAAGGCGTTTTTAAAGCAACAAATTCAAAAACTTTTATGAAGTGAGAAATACCATTATAAAAGTTTTCGATTTTTTTTACTCTAAAAATACGCATTACATTGAAAAAATGCACGAGACATTATTTACTCAAAATGATGTGGAGAATACCGTGGTATTTTTAAAATTTTGATATTCATCATACTTTTTCATTTTTTTTCATAATTTTTTTTACGTACCAAGATATAACGTAAAAATGGTAAATTTTCACCTTTCGAGCCTTCTAGCGGTCATATCGTTGCTCATCTCATTCTGGGACAAAAGCCATCCGAAAGTAAAGTTGTTAAGCTTTTTTTTAAGCAAAAACATTTTTTTTTAGAAGTCATACTTTTCCAAATTTTGATTTTAAAATTTTAACCCTCTGAAAAGGGGTGAAAACTACCTTTACTGAATTCAAAAGTATTTTTATCACAATCTACGGGAAAAATGCGATGTTTTTACAATTTTTTTCAATTTTTTTTATTCGCGCTCATTTGCCTACAACAGTCGCAAAAAGATTGTCTAAAAAGCTCCAATTTTGTGACCGTTCGTCACAAAATGTTGAGCTCTAAAATTTAGGTATCAACTTTTCTTATCACACACTACTTATATACAAGTTTCAGAGAATTTTATTTTTTTTTGTGTCGAAGTTGGCGTGGAATGTCCCTTACATATATAAGTATTTTTTTAGGACGAAATAAGAAAAATCGTGTGGAGAAAAAAATAAAGCGTCACAACGCCAATAAAATAGTTGCGTTTATCATGCAAACTATACTTTTCTTACACTCTGAAAATGCGGTAAATAATTTCATAACATGATTTGAATTTTTTTTGACCACACAACATTCATTCTAACAGGTCGAAATGACAACAACTAATTGAAAGATTAATCCTTGTGTACGTGTATTATTTCTCTTCACGCTTGTCTTGTCATGGATATACGACAAACGTCTTAATTTATATATTTAATCAAGTAAAGTAGACATATCGAGTAGCAACCGCAACCACTATTCCCAAGTGTTTTCCAGGAAAGGGAGTGTGTAACCTTGGCCTTACATATAAACATTTATAACCGACAATTTCCGATCTAATTTCATCCTCCTTAACAAGTCCACGATATGCTCCGCGTTTTTTTCCACGTTCTTAAACTAACCGATCGAACAGGATACGGTAAGTTGGACGCTAATTGAATTTAGAAATACGTACTCCATTCGAAAACGCTCCAGTGAGTTTGGCGGAAGCTACACCAAAATAAACGAAAAATACGTTCAAAATTGTCACGATTTTAAATCTCTAAGTGATACACGTCAAATAAAAGCTTCAGAGAAGATTCTTCAGATTCATTAGTCGCCATTTTAGGTAGTCAGTAAATTAATTCATGATCCAATAGGCAAGCTGCGACAGAGAATTGGAGACAGAGAAGTGAAGACCCAAAGTAACAACCAAAGAAAACATTAAAATGGAGAAGCTAGGGTGTGTCTGAAAACAAATTGTTTTGTAATTAAGTAATGAAACTGATTTTTTTAATTTTTTATTCGAATAGAATTACTATTCACTATTGTCTCCTTCAAAAATAACTTCCTTAGGAAGCCACACAGCGCTGGAGACGGTTCTCTCTCTCCATTCCTCATAGCAGTGCTGGAACTCATGTACTGGAATTGCCTTCAGCTGTCCAGTCACAGCCGTTTTAATGTTTTCTATTGTCCCAAAATGAGGTCTCTTGAGGTGATTTTTCAATCTCGGAAAGAACAAGAGTCACAAGGACTCAAGTCAGGCGAATAAGGAGGCTGATGAGCCACAGAAATGTTTCTAGTGACTAAAAACTCGTTTACTGAAATGGCTGTGTGACAAAGCGCATTGTCGTGATGCAACATCCAGTTGTTCTTGATGTTTGGTCTCACACGCATGACCCTTTTTCGAAGTTTTTCAAAAACCTCTCTGTTAAAGTGTTGATTTACTGTTTGGCCTGGAGGCACAAACTCTTTGTGGACAATTGAGGCGTTTATTTTAGAAACAACATATGTCCAAAATTTACGAAAATACGATTTTGGCGCCATCATGTAATAGACACTGAACTCTATCACCCCAAGCTAAAGTTATTTGCAAGCTGTGCCAATATCATCAGCCAAACTAAAAAATCTAAATGATCTCTTACCGTATTTAGGAAATGCAAAAAATCGAAAATTTTATGACGGCTTTTTTTCACAGCAAGATCTGCAGAGCAAAGATTATTTCACCAGGAATAACTCAAAATGTTACTAAAACATGAAATGACATAGGAAAAGTATAATTACAAACTCCTATTTACTTTTTATAATGAAAAACGCGCCATTTCTTGAGAAATCCGGCCCCCATTTTGAATTCGCCATCACTGAAAATTGAAAATTTAGTCAAATGTATTCTGTAGTATTGTTTTGATTGAGGAAAATGACTGTGGATCAAGAAAAACTCACAATAACATTATTTTCTCGTTAATACGAGAGAAAAAATTCATTTTTCATGAGATTTTATGCAATGTCCGCCATTTTTAAAAGATTAGAATCAGTTGAGGTCGGCAAAAAAAATCCTCAAATTTTCAGTACTTTTCTCCATAAAGTCAGCCATATTTTTTTTCTAGAGCATTTAATCACAATTCTGAAGATCACATCCGAAAACATTAGGATAAGTGGTTTTTATTGAGTGAATTCATGAATTTCCCTTCGAGATTGACGCTTCAAAGAGGACGAAAAATTGTGTCGGTTTGGGCGTTAATGGGTTAAAGTGTATTCAGTTCTCCAGAGTATTGCCGAAACACCAGAGGAAAAAGCTTTATCACGTGTTTTGTCCGAGAACCGTTACTATTGACTCTTTGTCCTAGCGCTGAATTTCTCCCAACATTCTGTCGCTTATCCTTTGAGCCATTCATCGTGCGCACGCCAAAATGTTATTCAACACGAATACAATTCGGCGGAATTTCCCTAACACAAAAAATACATACTTCCGATGGGATTATTCAAAAGGGAAGCAGCCTGAAACACCCTTTAATAAACTCGGATGATACGTCCAAAGGCGGCTTTCAAAATGTGAAGCGGATTCGAAAGGGGTTCCTAATTTACATCGCATTCGCACCCTCAGTGAATAAAGAGCTAATACTTTTTGTATATTAGAGGTGAAAAGAGGAAATTTCATCAAAGGAAAATAAAACGAATATACACGGTGTTACTACGGTGGGAGGTGGTCCCACAAAAGACCACCCGATAAAAAAAGTAAAAAACAAATATATTTTTTGCAAATACACTCGAACCCCTCTTAATTCACCAAATCCGTGCATCATCACCTCGCTTAAGTAGCGAAATTTAGTCTCGCTTAAGTCGCGATCATAACGTCAACTTTTTCGTGTTTTAGCTGCAAAAAGAAATATTTAGAGATATACCACAGCACTTGTTATAACGAAAAAAATATTCTAGATGTCAAACGAATTTTCTAGAACATGTAAAATTTATAAATACTGGTGTTGTTGCTAGGATATAGTTAGTTGTGATTTGGATGTTATACTGTTAAGACCAACGAGTTGTAAAGTGTTAATAGAAGTGTTTGAATTAAAGAAGCGAGTTATTTAGAGAGAAATTCGTAACAATATCATTACTTAATTTACACACCTCGTATATTTTAAATTAATGAGACATGTAACAAACATTAATCAATTTCCATGAACTTGAGATAGATTAAATATAACGATTCATCAAAACGCAACTTTAATTTTAATATACATTGGGTGAGTAAACACTTAAATTTAATACAATTATTTTTAATTATCTCCCGATGATGCCAATGTGACGAAATACGCTGCTAAGTTCAGTTTTGTGATTTAATGTGATTGAAAATGTTGTTGTGGCTCTTCTAAAATAATAATAATAATAAAAAAACATTTATTTAGGTACATTCGTTTATCAAGGCATTTATTTAATTAAAATCCCTGGCTTTGTTAGTTTACGCTTCTAGGTTTCCCGTCCGTGTGTTCGAGTGTTTCAAATTAAAAGCGCAGAAACGTTAATTAAAAGCTATGAGGCTAAAGTAAATTAAATGATCTCGAAAATGTTAGGCCTAATAAGGACGAGCATTAATCCACTTTAATAATTACGCAAGAACGTGAGTGGCTAACCACATTAATAGGGTTGGCCGATCGTCTGGCAGACTCCAGCGCGTTATTATTAGTCTGTTCGAGATGTTTATGTCGTCGGCGTCAGTATTAACTTGATAAGAAAATGGCATACGTGCAAACACCTATAAAAATATATTCATAGTAACTATAAAGGTTTGTATATCCCAAAAAAAAAACAACATTACAGAACACTCTGTTGTCGTTAGCGGAGTCACTACCAATAGAGGACGAAGTAAATTCGCTGTTATCATTTTTATCATTAAGTAAATTCACATTCGTTTCACTTAATACTATATGACATTCGAACAGTTGAGAATACCGATTGCTAGGCAACAGCCAATGAAAGAGCTATTTATATTTGCGAGAAATTTATAGATTATAAATTTGTTTATTCACTTCGGTTGGTTGATTTCTTTGAAATAAAATGCTTCTTCGCCCGAGTAAGGACATTACAGGGTTTCCATCCCTTTTTGTGGTAAATTTCAACATAACTGTCATTTTTCATTTCATTACTTGTGACAGACTCTGTCACAAAAATTATTCCTCGTATATTATAAATTCAACTGAAGCGGTGGAGTATTCTCTACATTATCACAGGGAATTATTCATTCATTACATGTGTATGTAACATCTTTATATCCCAGGTGGTCTAAAAGTTCCGGAACAGCTGAAAATTTTAACAAATATACATGAAATAGCTTCTCACCCCCCAACCGTGAGATAGGTGGGGGTAGGGTACCTAATTAATTTTCAGCAAGTGGTAATTTTCAGTGAGTAAAGTCTTTGGATGTTGTTTCATGTATCGTCCAATAATAATTTTAGAGTATACGAGGTGTGTAAATTAAGTAATTAAACTTTTTTTTTTTAATTTTTCATTCGAATAGAATTACAATTCAGTATTTTCTCCTTCAAAATAACTTCCTTGGGAAGCCACACAGCGCTGGAGATGGTTCTTCCATTCCTCACAGCGGTGCTGGAACTCATATACTGGAATAGCCTTCAGCTGGTCGGTTACAGCCGTTTGAACGTTTTCTATGGTCCCGAAATGACGTCCCTTGAGGTGATTTTTCAATCTCGGGAAGAGAAAAGAGTCACAAGGATTCAAGTCTAGGAGGCTAGCCACAGGAATGTTTTTACTGGCTAAAAACTCGTTTACTGAAATAACTGTGTGACAAGGCGCATTGTCGTGATGCAACATCCAGGTGTCCTTGATGTTTGGTCTCACACGCATGACCCTTTTTCGAAGTTTTTCAAGAACCTCTCTGTAAAAGTATTGATTCACTGTTTGGCCTGGAGGCACAAACTCTTTGTGGACAATTCCCTGCATGCATTTGATCTTCGACTTGCTCATTCTTGCTTTTTTTGGGTCTTGGAGAGCTTGAAGTGTGCCATTCCATGCTTTGGCGCTTGGTTTCCGGGTCGTATTGAAACACCCGGAACACCCGGAAACAAACTCAAGGATTTTTCGTGAAGAAATGAAAAAAAATCTTCCTTGAAAAATAATACATTGTGAAACAAATCTGCATTCGTTTCTAAATACTTAAATCTGTACAGATTCGAATAGGTACATAAAACCCCATTTCATGTTTACAATTATTTTTCTTCACGGCATTCTGCTGATTTATATTCTACGAGGGTAAGTAAAATGAAGGAAATAAAACACCCGTAATGATTTTTTACTGAAAACTAGGGCACTGGCGCTTCACGAAGAAAGATAATTTCGAAGTTAAAGTTTATTGTACGGATGCCAGCATCAGACTATTCACTGCAGTATTTTATCGGATTTATTATTTATTCGATGTGATGCCTCCAAAGTTGAGTAGTAACTCAAAATATAGCGACGGAAGTCCATTAAGAGTGATTTTCCTCAAGACTCCAACACAGTCGTTAGAATTGATACTGGACGGCAAATTTACAGGGTGTCCAACTTTTTGGCACTTTGGAGGATATCTCAGTTGTTTTTAAATAGAGGGTTGCTGCTTGCACATTCCTGCCTTACTTTTTTGTGAAAGTGTAAGTAAACGTGTAAGTGTGTGTGTGTGTGTGTGTTTTTTTGAAATATGCGGTAAACAGAATTTTGGAAATGGAAATGTAAAAACGGACTTTTTTTACCTAGAATCCAGTGGCGTCGTCAGTTCTTGCCTCCCGTTTCTCCCCCTCCCACTGTTTTCTTCAAAATCAAAATACGATATTCAAAAATTAACAGAATTTAGTCAACCTTCAAAACGTGGGTGTGTGAATATTTTTGCTGCTGAATCACATCCGAGAGCCCCTTTAAGAAACACTAGAAGTAGACATATCGTATTTTGTAATGTAGAGGTATTTGTTGGGTTTCAGAAAGAAGGGATTCAATTACGACTGGGTATATCAAAGAAAATTGTAGAATAACAACTCTGATTAACAATTAACTTACGATACAAAGTATTAAAAATTCATTCAACGAAATTATGTACATATTTGCTTTTCGCCTGCTATATGAAGTGTATAAATCAAGTAATGAGTGTAGGAACTGGTAATTTGATTCCGGCGCATTCGCCATATATTCAAATCCTAAAAGTTCGCACTAGAGTATACGAGGTGTGGCTATATAAGCGAACTGATGCTGCTACCAGCGAGCTGCGAGCTTGTCGCGACAACTTTGAACAGAACTGTGTCTGGTGATACTTTCCCCACCCTCATCTCGCTGGACAAAACAGTGGGTCGCTCAATTTGACTGTAGCAGTCGTTTGAATTAGTCTACGCACCAGTGACGCGTCGAAAAAATGTCAAGTGTTCAGATGGAGCAAGGGGGTAATCTCTAGTTTCTTGTTAAACTGGGGAAAACTTTTACAGAGGCTTATGCAATGTTAAAAGAAGTGTACGGGAATGAATGTTTATCCCGCACACAAGTTTCTGAATGGTTTAAACGGTTTAAAGAGGGACGTGAAACGACCGAAGACGATCCCGGACGGCCCTCGACGTCAAAAACGGACGAAAACATTGAAAAAAATGGTAAATGAATCCGCGAAGATCGTCGTCTAAGCATCCGAGGGCTTGCTGAAATAACAGGAATCGACAAAGAAAGTGTTCGCCAGATTTTTCATGAATCGTTCAACATGCGCAAAGTTTGCGCAAAAATGGTGCCAAAACTCCTCACTCCCGAGCAAAAGGAATCAAGAATGAACATTTGCGCTGACATTCTAAACAACATTGACACTGATCCAGGCTTGTTAGACACGGTGACACTGAAAGGGACTAAATTCGAAAATGTGGAACCGGTTAAAGCAAAAGCGACGGAGGTTCTGAACCAGCTGACAGAAGCGGACTTCCAGCACTGCTTTCAACAATGGAAAAGTCGTATGGAGCGGTGTAGAGATCGCCACGGCGAGTACATTGGAGACGGAAAAGTTGCTACTGTAATTGATAACGAATAGTGTTATGACAGCAGTTCGGTTATTTAATAGCCACCCCCTCGTATCGGCTCGACCCATGATCGACACTGTGTCCATGATATAAGACATACTTTTTATGCATTTTCATCAAGAGGGGAATCACGAACTCCAAATCTCGGTATTCTACAACGGTTAAAGGAAATTGTTCAGAATGCCGAAATACGGAAGTGACAACCAACTCAAAATCTTTCAGACCTCGTGCCCATTGAGACATTTTATCCTGAGGAACGATATATTCTAGTTTTAGCCCGGCCTAAAGGTAAAAACTCACATCGTTGTTCTCCGTCGTACAGTTTTTCTTCGACCCGACCGCCATCGTTAAGCGTAATCACTATCGTCCACGATCACAGGGCGCTACGCTGATCCGTGCTGCCGTCCGAAACAATAGAACTGCGCGACACCCGTACACACAGACAGAGCAGACGGCTCGAGGCACAGGAGCGGACTGTCCGTCCCTCCCTGCGAATACACCGCGGATAATTATGCAATTGTTGACTGTGTTCCGAGTCGTTTAGCGTTTATTTGGTTAGCAAAGCCGTTTGCGAGACAAACGACAGCAGACGACACTGGACTAGGTGGAGAATGGAAAATACTGGACGAATTCAGTTTGAATGGGTTCGATGCGAGTCTTTGTTTGTTTACTTGCCCGGATTGTCGGTGCAGGTTACGCAAGCAGGTGTGAATTGGTTTCAGTCCAGTAGGCAGAGATTTTTTATGTGTTCTTGAAAGATATAGGGCTAGTTTTGAAGGTTTAGAACACAATGCGCGGGGTCCGTAGAGCTGAAACCGTCCGCTAATTTTTTAAATTAACAATTTGTGAAAAAAAAAACAACGTCTTTTTTTTCACATTTCCGCTTATATCTCCGTTCCTTGGCATATTTTATATAGTATATGCATTTAAGAAGTTGTAGCCCATTGAATTTCCAAAATTTAAAGCCCAACCCGAAGTCTCCAAGTGCTATTGTTAACTTGCAAATGACTGCTCAAGTTGAAAAAGTACTTTTTTTTTACCATTTTTTTACTTCGAAAGTAGGGCGACTACGATCATAAAATTTTCTTGGACGAACTGCTATTTGTACAGTATGAAGTTACAAAAAAAAA
Source organism: Aromia moschata (assembly GCA_029963805.1). Lineage (NCBI taxonomy): Eukaryota > Metazoa > Arthropoda > Insecta > Coleoptera > Cerambycidae > Aromia > Aromia moschata. Next base: position 1,237,803 of record JAPWTK010000088.1, on the reverse strand, counting down.
AGCTCGATCCGTTAATAACTTTTCGAGTAATTAACGATCGAATTTTTTGCAAGCCTTAATTAACAATGACGCCATTTCTTTGTTTATTGTACGATATTGACCGGGTGGGGCTAGAAAAATCATAAATCTCTTCAAGTTTGCGACACTTTTTGAGATTTTGAAAAATATTAATTTGGGCCAGTTTAATGTTTTCTACGCGACTACCTTTTTTTGACGCGACGTATATATTGTTTTAGCGTTGCCGCTTCGAAATTCTCGGAATTGTGACTAATTTATTACAGAAAAATATTTTTGATTTTTATTTATCAAATAATTAACTATATTTTTATTCATTAATTAACAATTCTCAAAATTAAAATTAATTTAAAACAACAAAACAAACCTTAACAATAAAACAGAAATGAGTGTAAAACAGAAATAAAACAGTAAACAAATAAAATTAATTGCCGTTTTATTGTTAAGGTTTGTTTTGTTGTTGTTTTAAAATAATATTAATCTTGAGAATTGTTAATTAATGAATAAATGTAGTGTTAATTATTTGATTAATAAAAATCAAAAATATTTTTCTGTAATGAATTAATTGATTTTCTCCTATTCTGCGCTCTGTAACTTCGTTTCTGTTGAGTTTAGAAAAATATATGAGCAATTTTGTAGAGAATTAAATTTCCTATGAGATGGTAAGAACCAAAAGTTGGAAAAAAGTATTTCAAAAATACGACAAAAATTGCTTTATTGGGAAATGGGGACCCCTCCCCCCCCCCCCCCCCAATGCGCCAGCTCAATTTTTAAGAAATTGACCTCAATTTTTGGGAGAATTTTTTTTATATCGAACTAACTTTAGAGACACATTTAATCGAAAAAAAATAAAAAAAAGTTTTTTGACACAGTCTAATCTTGACGCTCATTTTTTGTTTAAAATACGCGTCTTGAAGCGTACTTTCAAGATATTATAAAAAAAGCGTCAAAAAAGTAGTCGCGTAGAAAACGTTATAAAACTTAATTATAACGTTTATGATACATGATCATAGTCGCCCTACTTTCGAGGTAAAAAAATAGTGAAAAAAAGCACTTTTTCAACTTCAGCAATCATTTGCAAGTTAACAATAGCACTTGAAGACTTCGGGTTGGGCTTAAAATTTTGGAAATTGAATAGGCTACAATTTCTTAAATGCATATGCTATATAAAATATGCCAAGGAACGGAGGTATAAGCGAAAATGAGAAATGAGAAATGAAGACTTTTTTTTTCACAAATTGTTAATTTAAAAAATTAGCTCACGGACCCCGCGCATTGTGGTCTACGCAAAAAAATACATAGGTAACCGTCAAAAATAGCCCTATATCTTTCAAGAACACATAAAAATCTCTGCCTACTGGACTAGGTGGTGAATGGAAAATACTGGACGAACTCAGTTTGAATGGGTTCGATGCCAGTCTTTGTTTGTTTACTTGCCCGGATTGTCGGTGCAGGTTACGCAAGCAGGTGTGAATTGGTTTAGGCGCGGACAAAGAACATCGCATCATACACGTAAATCGACGGACAAAGGAATTAAAACGGTCCCAAAACACAAAACATTGGGACCATAAACAATTAATCAATTGAATTAACAATATGTTTCCTTTCTTCTGAAGGGTATGATCAGCCGTCCTCCGGTCCGGCACACTTTTTCCCCAAAGCTGTGACAGTGGATGCTCCATACGTTTCGCAACCAGATTGAACAAGATTTTAACGCAGTGAAGCGTTAAGGAAGTGGTAAAGAAGTTAAATAATGTCTTTGTCTTTACACGTCGAACCTTTATAAGGATTACACCGATACTTTTGCAAAACCTCAACACGCCTACGGAGACAGTGTTTTTTCAAGAGCCCAGGTTTTTCGGTGGTTTAAGTTTAAGGCGTTCTCAGAAGGAAGAGAGTCGATTGAAGATGAACCACGCAGCGGAAGGCCTTCATCTTCATGAACCGATGAAAATGTCGATAGAATACGGGATCTTGTGCGTTCAGATCGGCGGTTGACGACAAGAATGATCGGGGAAGAGTTAAATTTGAATTCACACCACTGTTCATCAGAAGTGTTTGAGTACGACCCAGAAACCAAGCGCCAAAGCATGGAATGGTACACTTCAAGCTCTCCAAATTTCAAGACCCAAAAAAAGCAAGAATGAAGTGCATGCTGATTTGCTTTTTTGGTAGCCAGGAAATTGTCAACAAAAGCTTGTGCCTTCAGGCCAAACATTAAATCAACACTTTTACAGAGAGGTTCTTGAAAACCTTCGAATAAGGATCATGCGTGTGTGATCAAACATCAAGAACAACTGGATGTTGCATCACGACAATGCGCCTTGTCACACAACCATTTCAGTAAACGAGTTTTTAGCCAGTAAAAACATTCCTGTGGCTCATCGGCCCCCTTATTCGTCTGACTTGAGTCCTTGTGACTATTTTCTCTTCCCGAGATTGAAAAATCACCTCAAGGGACGTCATTTTGTGATCATAGAAAACATTCAAACGGCTGTAACCTACCAGCTGAATGCAATTCTAATATATGAGTTCCAGAACTGCTATGAGGAATGGAAGAACCGTCTCCAGCGCTGTGTGGCTTCCCAAGGAAATTATTTTGAAGGAGGCAATACTGAATTGTGATTCTATTCGAATAAAAAAATGTAAAGAAATCAGTCTCATTACTTAATTTACACACCTCGTATATCAAATATATCAAATTCGTATGATTTCCACTGCATAATCCTAGTATACTAGGGTCATTCTGAACGGGCTTCTCAAATCCAGAGCTAATAAGAAATATCACTAATAAGTATTACACAAGGGCATACTTAATACCGTCAATCATGAGTACTTAATTAATGTCTTAACATTAATGTCTTGATCTAAAACGGATTATTTAAATGAGAAAACGTTTTATAAGAACAGGTAAACTAGGATTATACGACTGTACTGCAATAGTCACATTCTCGGAGTTTATTAGGTCATTTAAGTCACATGAGTAATGATCGTTTTACAGGTTTCACAGGTTTGGTCGTGCTAGATTGTACTACGTTCATTGTGCGTAATTCGCGAGCGAAGCTATTCTGGGTGTACTTTAATTGTACTGTAATTTAATCAAGATTGATACTGACAATTCTACCGACAAAACTTCTTCATCTTTTCCTAGTCCAGTTGCCAGGGATTTTTTCTCATGTATTTTTTGGCGGAGTCTTAATTATTATTGAATCCTATGTATTTTTTCCCGTAGAATACAGTGGCGGGGGTCCGTACAGTCAAAAGTGTGAGATTCATTAGTTATTTAACAATTTTTGCAAAAAAAACGTGTTTTTTTCACGTTTTAGCTTATACCACAGTTCCCTGGCACTTTTTGTATAGCACATACATTTAGAAAGTTATTCTATATTAGATTACCTAAATTTTAAGCCCAACCGGAAGTCGCTAGAGTTTTTTTATATTATTGCAATTAGCGTTGAAATTTGCAAAACTCCTTTTGTGTTGACATGTTTTTTCTTAACGAATAAAATTCTTAGAGGGCTGAAAGAAAATTTTTTTACAACTCTTAATTAACACTGGCGCCATTTCTTACAGGAAGCTTCGGTATTGACCGGATAGGGCTAGAAAGATCACAAATCTCTTCAAGTTGATGTGCTTATTGAAATTTTGGAAAATATTAATTATAGCCTAAAAAAAAATTGAAATTTCGCAAAAATGTCAATTTTCGAGGCTTTCTTTCCGAGCGTCAAATTTTGGAAGCTTTTTAATCCCTGGCAACTGGACTGTCCTTCTGCTACGCTCTCCTGCAGATGATCCGTTCGTTCTCGTCGCATTCTGCGGCCATCAGCGTCGCCTCTGACTTTCCGGTTCGAATAAAAAGTTGCCCACGCGTCGCTGCGAATGAATAAGCTGCAAATCGTCCCACCACGCGTCGTCCGACTCGAGTCGATATCACAAAATTATCTGAAATGCCGCCATTCAGTCCTGTGGACTTCCCAAAAACGTTAAACAGGGCGCGTGCATCGCCATGGTAACTCCGAGCGAATATATTCCTTCGCGGGGTCGCTGACACCCCGAGGGCGTTCGCCCTTTTCTTGGCTCCCCTTGGCGGCAACATGAAACGCGTCTTGTGCACCCGAGCGAGTCTGATGGCATGAAAAACCGGAGGATGTTGTCGTTTTTCCGGCCACGCGTCGAGATTTACGACAAAAATGGAAATGGGGGCGATAACCCTTACGATTTTTCCTATACTACACGAACACGAAACACGAAAACTAAAGCAAAAAGATTAACACTGATAACTGTTAACTACTGTTACAATGACAAGCATGTTTCTAGGTAATTTCACTAAAGCTGATAATGGCCAACTTCTTAAGTTTCAGGTTTGTTTTTTTGCTGCTTGCTCGTTTTTGTCGTTCGATTGTCAAGCAAAAAATTGTACGTATTCATTAGTAAGTTTTTATCTAATAGTAGGGAATGTCGGCGATTACAGACATTTATTATTTGTTATTATTAACATCTCAGAACATTTTATTTTAATGTAACGAATTTCCTACGCTGGAGAAACTTTTTTTCTTGTTAATTTCTGCAATAAAATTTAAAACCATAGCAGTTTTGAATAGAGAATGAAAAACTTTTCAAATGAAGTATCACAAGCCCCTACTTCCAATTTGAAAATTTATGGGTTGTAGCTGTCACCTGAAGGGGGTTCCATTTAGGGATGACATTTTTACGTCGCAAGATGTCATTTTAGAATTAGAAATTGACGTGTCTCAGGATTTTCTAAAAAATGCATAATGATGGAGCTACTGAATTTTTTCCATTTGGCTGTTCCACACTGTATATGTAACAATGAGGAGCAGAGCAAGACAACAATAATATTCAGAGTAACTTCTAAAGAAATCGATAGTAAGAACGGCGAAACGGCAATAATGGAAATTCATCATACACGGCAATGCCCGGAAACCACCGAGTCATAAGGCTGAGTAAATTAAACGAACCGTCAGCGCAAAATTCCCTTCTCGAGTAAATTATTACTTTTAATATCGTTGCACTGGGGAGACGTGGCGAAGAAAATTAACCCAACTCACAGTCCAGTAGGCAGAGATTTTTGTGTTCTTGAAACGTATAGGGCTGGTTTTGACGGTGCTCTATGTATTTTTTTTTTTGCGTAGAACACAATGCGCGGGATCCGTAGAGCTGAAACCGTCCGCTAATTTTTTAAATTAACAATGTGTGAAAAACTCTTTTTGGGAAATTAATCTAAATTTTAAGCCCAACCCGAAGTCTCTTAAGTGCTATTGTTAACTTGCAAATGACTGCTGAAGTTGAAAAAGTGCTTTTTTTTCACCATTTTTTTACTTCGAAAGTAGGGCGACTATGATCATGAAATTTCTTGGAGGGACTACTGTTTGTAAACTAGTGGAAAAAATTAAAAAAACCACCTAAAGCCCTTTTTTGTTGCTTTTTCAAATTCATGTAAAGAATGGAAAACATTTTTTTTTTTTTGAAGAACCAAGAGCCAAGAACCAATGGCTAATTTTTGTAGAGAATTTATTCAAGTTCTCGAAACCCACCAACTTTTTGTGCGATCATTGGTTGCTGAGATATCGATAATCAAACACAAAATGATCCTTTTCCATTCAAAGGCCGATATCTCGGCGATAAATGATTCAAAGTTTTAAAAAAAGGAATTGACGCTGAATAAACAAGTTATCTGGTCCATATGGTGGTTAAATAATAAAAAAAAAATCAAGTTTGTAGACCACAAAAAAAGAACCAAATCAAATTCGAAAATTTTTAGTCGGTGGTTTTCTTAGGATTACTCGAAAATCGCTGACGCTAAAAAAATTCGAAGTTCAGATCCAAAAACTAGATACTTGGAGCTACAATTTCCTTTTTTTAAATTTTCTGTGCGACCATTTTTCTCCAAGTTACGGCGTGTTGAAAATTACCTAAAATTTTGGACTTTTTTTATCCCTTAATTTTTTCCACTAGTGTAGTATGAAGTTATAGCGGGTTTACACGTGCAATGATGTGATGGCGCCAGTAATAACGCCAGTCCCTCCAAGAAAATTCATGATCATAGTCGCCCTACTTTCGAAATAAAAAAAATAGTGGAAAAAAAAGCACTTTTCCAACTTCAGCAGTCAATTGCAAGTTGACAATAGCACTTGGAGACTTCGGGTTGGGCTTAAAATTTAGGAAATTCAATAGGCTACAACTTATTATATGCATATGCTTTATGAAATATGCCAAGGAACGGAGATATAAGCGGAAATGTGAAAAAATACGTTTTTTTTTCACAAATTTTTAATTAAAAATATTAGCGGACGGTTTCAGCTCTACGGACCCCGCGCATTGTGTTCTACGCAAAAAAAAAACTAAACTGGCCCTTCAAGAACAGTTTTTGATGATTTTAGCTCCCTGCCTACTGGACTATCAAGGATACAGCCCACCTAACGAATACCCGTCGGTATGGCCGTGCAGGCTGGGAAAATTTTCCGTCGGCGGCAGCGTTTTAATGATCCTCTTCCTTAAAGACGACGCTGACGATAGGGAGGCCTCGTGCTTTTGTTCGGATTCCTTAAAACGGATCTAGTTCTAACCTGTGCGCTAAATTGGAAAATTGGGGCCTCACCGAGTCGCTTCACAGACCGGGTTCGCTATCGTCGCTCCGCAACTTCGTAATGGTCAGGGAGACAACGATACTTTTTTTGTTCCACACTTAGTCCATGTCCCGAAGCTCAAATAAACTAATAATAAATTATTTTTTTAAAAAACAAGCTTATATTTAAATGCTCTAAAAAAGAAGAAATTAAACTTTAAATTGAATCAAACCCATCAATTACATTACACAATTTATATGATATAAAAGCTTTGTCACGAGATTTACTTGTGTAGGTGTATTTACCTATTTTACAGGGTTTGTCCGGAAAGTAATGTCAGTGAATATTTTTCCCGAGACTGTACGCGCCAGCCCGCGCTTTACGTGCTGGGATTGTGGTGGGGGGATCTGGCAACAAGATCCAACAAGCGTCAGTTGGCTACCGGTCGTTGTAGCGGTCGCATCACTCGTTCTTTGAGAGTCGTTACAGCGACTCGGTGCAAGAAAAAATGCAACGTTCGCTTGAGCAACGGATGGCGATCAAGTTTTGTGTGAAACTGGAGAAGAGTGCTGCGGAAACCATTCCAATGTTGAAGAAGGCTTCGGCGTCATTGTCTTTCGGACGGCAAGGATTTTCCGGTGGCACAAGGCCTTCGCAGAAGGTCGGGAAGATGTCAACGACGAGAACCGCGCTGGACGGCCATCAACCTCCAGTTCCGACGACAATGTGAAACGTGTGCGTGACTTGTTGAACACTGACCGTCGTCTAAGTGTCCGTTTAATTTCCGAAACATTAGACATTACGAAAACCATTGTTCACGAAATTGTGTCGGAGTCTTTAGGAATGAGGAAGGTGTGCGCGAAGCTCGTACCAAAAGTGCTAACGGACGATCAAAAAGCGAGGCGCGTCGAAACCTGCCAAGAACTTTTGGACACCTGCGAAGACAACCCCGCTTTCCTTGATGGTGTCATTACCGGGGACGAAAGTTGGGTCTTTGAATACGATCCGGACACGAAGAGGCAAAGTGCGGAATGGCTCACTTCGAACTCCCCTCGCCCCAAGAAGGCCAGGATGTCCAGGTCAAAGATCAAGACAATGCTGATTGTCTTTTTTGATTGCCGCGGATTGGTCCATCATGAGTTCGTTCCGCAGGGGACAACCGTAACCGGAAAGTTTTACGTCGAGGTGCTGAAGCGGCTGA
>JAPWTK010000087.1:0-132500 GCA_029963805.1 Aromia moschata | reverse complement strand
GTTCCCCCCTTTTGTTTGGGGGTTTTGGTGTTGTTTGGTTCCCTTTTTTTTTTTGTTTTTTTTTGAATTTCCCCTTCCGGTTTCGCCCGGGTTTGGGTTCCCCCCTTTTGGTTGGGGGGGTCGTCGGGGTCCCCCCCTGGTTTGTGGGGGTTTGTGGGGGGTTTTTTTTTTTTTTCGGTTTTGTTGTTGGGGGCGTTTTGGGTTTTTTTTTGGGGGGGGGGGGGGGGTAAACCCATATGTTCAGTATGTCGTCCCTTGTACTGTCTTAAGCTATAGTAAGTTTTTTAAAGGTTTACCTTTTCACCTACACTGTTAAAACACTGTTAAAAATTTCTATGGTAATTTTACAAAAAAATGCGTTGGAGGTATTTTGGCAAAGCAGTTTTGTATTTATTAAATCAGGAGTTGTAATTTTACAAAACATTTTTCACTGTTTTTGTTTTGGAAAATTACAAAACAAAAGTACTAAAATAACTAAACAGATAATAAAATAAGGTTAGGAATTTTATATGACGAACATTGCAATTTTACGTGTAACGTTGTTAATACAAATTTTTCAAAGATCATGTGTATTGTAAAATTTAGGGTTTTGTAAACTTTTAATAAATTCATTGTAATATTAATTACAACATTTGTTTGTGATTTTGCTTAAAGTTCTAATAAATTGAATCGCAAATAATGCTTGTAATACCAGAACGTTTTTCATTAACAATTAACAAACTGTTTTGTAAAATTACGTGTATAATTTATACATAAAATTTGTAAAATTACAACTCATTTTTGTGATTTTGTTTACATATCTTGAAAAATTACTTGAATTGTATAATAATTTTGCATTGGTCTAAATTGGTTTGTAATTTTACTAAATCATTGTTTTGTAAAAAATATTGTAATTTCACAAAAAATATTTAACAGTGTACACTGCACGATTGAGAGCAAGGGGATAACCACTCACAAAATAAATACATGCGGTACGCTGCAGCATACTAGATTTCTTAGATGGGAAAAGAGCATTTCGCACTTTTTTATCAAGATGGCTGCACTTCCAGTTATACCGGACTGGGCTAAATAGTAGTTCTATTTTAAACACCCTGTACATAATTGACAAATAATAAAAGCATTGCTGCATAGCTTTAGAGTTCTACCAACGACAGTGCTAATACCGATATTTAATTTTCTAAAATGACCACTACAGATGGTTTCAAAGGTTATGGCGCTAAAGATAATTACGCTTCAGAGAACCGGAAATAACTAAAAATCGATAAAATATATGTAAAGGAAAAATCTTGAATTCGAATAAAAATCGAAATTGGAATAAAAAAGGTATCATCCTATTTAAAATAATGGAGTTGAAGCCAACTTCCGATATAACCGGATGTGCAACCATCTTGAAATAAATTCACCAAGTCCGACATAGGCCAATAATCAAAAGACCAAATTTTAAAAAATCTGTCATTTCTACAAGCCCCACTACTTTTATTGAATGGTTTCGATCAATCACCCAATATAGTAGACCTTAAATATATAGTAGATATAAAAAATCTTGCAAAAAAACACCACAAACTGCTGCACCAACATGAGATTCGAACACCTGACCAGCGAAGTCCGAATTACACAGCGCCCAAGAAAAACATAACAACCACGAGCGGGGTTATGATGAGTGGTGTAATTCAGGCTGTTTGCATTTTTGATGTTTTTTGCGCGCTCTTTGGCAAGTAAGTAGAGTAAACTAGCGCATACTCTAAATACAACTAGATGCGGAAACAACCATATTAGATACTCTGTTTATTCCATGTTTTATGCCTATAAAACATAGTTTTGTGTTTTTTGTATGGTTTAGTTGGGATTTAGTTTGAAGGTTTACATTCAACTATGACATACACGTACGGTTTTTTTTTTTTTTTTGAAACACATAGCATTGAACCATCTTATTTTACATTAGGGTTTTCCCATAGCGTGTTATAAAGTGATTTCAACATTTAGAGTAAGTGCAGTATAAAATAATCATTCCAGCAAAGCAAGTTCTAAACATTTAGTACTTGTGGTTCCAGTAGCGTTATTTAGGCTGTTTGAAACATGTTTGTAACAAGAAATAATTATTCGATACAAAAAACAGGAACATTTTATTTCAAGCATGCGCAATTAGAACTTACTTATTTGTTTATACTTCTGTACACTTCTAGGCTCTATAACAGAAATATAAAAATTTCAGAATTTTGTTGATAATAGCTAAAACCATATTTAGGTCATTTTAGGTGTTTTGTGACGTATGAACATTGTGTATAGAAAATTTAAGATACCTAATTATGAATATTATGGAATTATATTTCATTTCTGATAAAAGTGATGAAAGCGAAAGTGAAAAGTGATGATTTAGAAGTAGAACTCTTTTCTGAAGGCAATGATGTTTTTAGGTCGAAATCATAGATCGGAAGAAAAGGGTTACATCTCAAAAACATCAATTTGCTTTCAGATTACCACTAAAGAAGATGACTAATTTATAAAAATGTCACATGTAAATCTCGTCTTTTGACCAAAAGATGGCTGCATGGTATACAGTGTATATGTGCAATATTCTCAGAATATTCCCATGAATACCGTTACATTTCATTTTGTTACGAGCTAATTGGTGAGAGTTTGTGTTTAAAAGGTTAAATTGGGATCGTTAAAGTTAAGGTTCAATATTTGAAATGATGGTTTTTATAGTATTTTTATGATTGACTACAATAATAAACAATTAAAATATTGTTTTTCATTTTTTGCTATTCCAAAGACAAAGTTAGGTATCTATTATGTCCAAAACCTATTTTAATATTATTTTAAAATAGTAACATCTGCTTTTTTCCATCCCTGTATATTGTATCCTTTTTGTTATATAATCCATTTTATTAAAATGCCAAATAGTAAGTAGCCGCCGAAAAGAGCTACAATTTGGTCACTCGCGGAAATCCCTGACTTTCGTAGGCCGAATAATTAGTAAAAAAAAGGGCAAGTTTCTAAGGTTTTTATTATTTTTTTTGCAAAAACTTGTGTTATAACTTTATTTTTAGATTTTCGCTATTTGTTGTTTTTCTGAAATATTTTTTTTTTGGGTACTTAAAAAAGTAAAAAAACCGGTTTTTCACACGTTTATGAATTTTTTTGGTTATGTTCCTACAAACCGATTTGATCCAAAACTAGTGCACTCAAATTGCACTATTTTTTACCTAATTATCAAATTCTTTTTAACACTTGAGGAATTTTAAAAAAAAAAATTCTATACTTTCCTAGGCTATCTCTAGAACTCACGCGGTTGTGAAGCTAAACGGTTGTGTATTAATGTTTGCTGAGAACAAATGATAGTCTAGATAGGTCTGGTGAATACAGTGGATGGGGCAGAACTTCAAAACCTAACTGCAAGAGTTCGAGGCGTGTGTTGTGCTACATGGGGACGTGCATTATCGTGCAGTAGTATAATTTTGTCTATTACTAATGAATCAACCAGATATAACTAATGGAGAATGTTTATATGATGCATCATAATACCGCTAAAATTTTTAAAAGTGATGTTTTATTACATATAATATTTATTTCCGCTAAGTAATATTTTTTTGAGGTTGTCAGGATACCAACAGCGTAGATAATCAATTTTAAAATTGGTAGGTTATTGGTTTTGCTGCGATTGACGCACCAAATTTAAATTTCGCGGGCTTATATCAGGGCACAACAGTGCCCCCTAACGTCTAAGATGTACAATGCAGGTCATACATATATGCAATCTTTACTGTGCTTTCTATACACGGTGGAGACTTTAACTGGAATATATTCGCTAGCTGGGTGGTGAATGATTTTTCAAAAAATTCCCGAGACACGTCAACTTTTAAATGTATTTACCTACATTTTGCAAGTAATATGAAAAAATATAGCCCTTCAGGGGTGGCTGAAACCACCCTCGACATGATTTTTTTCAAATGCAACCCTATGGCTTGTGACCCCTCATTGTAAAGCTGGTGGAAAGAGGAATCCAACGCACTGATCAAATTTTAATTTTTAGTATGTTTGTAGGGTTGCATACAATTAAAACAATTTAAAAATTAAATTTATTTTCAACGTAACAATTGTTCAAAATGTGCACCATTCACTTGTTGGCAGCATCCCAGTCTGTGGTAGGTTTCGTCCCTTACATTATGCAACATTATGCGGTGTTATTTTTCCGATTTCCTCTCTTATCCTCTCCTGCAGATCTGCTATGTTGTTGGGTTTCTGAATGTAAACCCTACTTTTAAGATGTCCCCACAAAAAGAAATCCAGTGGTGTAAGATCTGGAGATCTTGCTGGCCACTCAATATTACCTCGCCTCCCAATCCACCTACCGGGAAAAATTCTGTCCAGATACTGACAAACAATGGCAGCATAGTGTGGTGGGGCCCCATCTTGCTGAAACCATAACCTCTCGTCGGTCAAGTTAGGGTTTGAGGGGTTTGGAAATAAATGACATAGCACTGGCATTAGTTGGTGCTGGAGTAAACGCAAGTATCTTACTCCATTAAGGTGTCATCAAAGAAAAATGGTCCTCAATCTTGTATTATTCCGGCCCACACATTAATTTTCTGTGGGCGCTGAGTATGAAGTCCCTCATCCAATGGGGGTTCTATTCAGCCCAGTAACGAGAATTTTGGCGATTTACGTGCCCATTTAATGTAAAAGTAGCCTCGTCAGTGAAAACTATCCACTCTAAAGATAACTGGTTTTGATCAATACAAGTCATCAATAAATCGCAAAATTCCACTCGTCGATCTGGATCATCTTCAAGTAGCTTTTGAACAGCTTGCATTTTATATGGGCGTTTTTTCTCGTATTTAAGTATTTTTAAAACTGTTTTGTGATTAAGATTACTATCACGGGCCAGTTGACGGGCTGGAGTGATTGGATTTTCTTCTAGAGCAAGCAACAAATTCAACTTCGTGTCGTCATCAACAACAGCCTGCCTCTTACTCGGTACTTTCCTGACATGACCCATTTCTCGATATTGTGCCTCAATTTTACTAATGGTACCTTGATTTAGTGGTGGCAAGTCAGGATGCGTTTCTCGAAACAAGCGAACAACTTCGCATTGAGTTCGCGCCCTATCACAATATCCAATCATCGTCAAAATTTCGATTTTTAGTGATTCAGTTAAATAAGACATTTTCATCAATTTGAAATAACACTTCGTTTCAAACTCTGAATACAGCATACAAACTAAATTACTCTTTGCGGCCGTGTAAAAACACTAGCAAAAAATAACAAATATCAGTTGTGGCAAAAAATTGCTTGGAATTTTTTTGTGGGGACATATGAAAAGTAAGGTTTACATTCCAAAACTAAACACACACATTTTGAGTACGAAATTGTTGCGTTAAAAATATATTAAACTATAAAATTACGTTTTAATTGTATGCAACCCTACAAACATACTGAAAATTAAAATTTGATCAGTACGTTGTATTCCTCTTTCCACCAGCTTTACAATGAGGGGTCACAAGCCATAGGGTTGCATTTGCAAAAATCATGTCGAGGGTTGTTTCAGCCACCCCCGAAGGGCTATATTTTTCACATTACCTGCAAAATGTAGGTAAATACATTTAAAAGTTGAAGTATTTTCACTCTTTGATCATTTGTTGATTTCTATTGTAAATCAACTTTATATTTATGTTGCGTAAATAAGTTTAATTCGTAAATTTTTGACGATCTGTATATAAATTTTATAAAAATACGTAGGTGGATGTTTTTTAACCTTGGCGGTCGCTTTTTGTTATTGTCCGACAAGCCTGCTGGGGTAAAGTTCCTCCAGGTGAGGAGTGCAACTTCTTGAGGAGTTCTTATTTGTGCCTTTACTTCCTTTCCATTTAAACTGGATTTCTTCCCCGCTTACCTCACGAATGCGATCTTATTTTGTCATCTTGTTAAGTTGTGTCTTAAGAATCTGATACTATGTGTTTCTGTATTACACATGTCATTTGGTGTACTGTAGATTATGAATTGTGAAGCTCGGGCGTGCGGAATTACCCACGACCCCGGGATTCCTTTTAGTTCCAGACTCCTAGCGGTTAATCTGTCCTACTATGATATTGTGAATTTGTTTATTAATTCGTCAAAGAGGAGATTGTCTTACTTGATAACGCCTGTCAGCCGACGATAGGTGCTCAGCCTCCTTAGGATTCCGGCGCGAAATAAAACAGCCATGCAAATAGGGAGATGTTAATTTACACAAAAGAAACAGTATCAAATGCCGTGAACCCATTTTCCAGTTTCCTTTTTTAAATTTTTCTCTACGTTAATTTGTCCCGGGGATATCGGACTTTGAATGCAAAATGATCCTTTTGGCTTTAACCATCGATATCTCAGCAACTAGTCATCGGACAGAAAATTGAATGGCAGTTTCAGAATCTGGAATAAATTTCCTACAAGGCTCTGTCATGTCTTTTTGCAAATTTTTTTTTTCATCCTCAATATTAACCTGAAAAAAGTGAAAAAAAGTGACTTTTTCACTTGTTTTGCCAAGTCGACCGCGTCTTTGCGAATATGATGGGAGTCTAATGTTTGTACGAATTTTTTCCTCAAGTTCCCCAATGGTCCTTCAAATCGGCAGATCGATCTATCGAATGGTTTCCCCAGACCGTTTGATCAAAATTTTCAGAAAAAATAAAAGGAGCAAAATTTACATTTCTGAGCACCCTGTAACTGACGTAAAAATAGAAAATTAATTTTTTTTTCTTTCATAATTGGGCATCTTTTACCCATTGAATTTGAAAAAGAAAAAACAAGTTTTGAGATTGTTTTTTTAATTTTTGAATAATTTTGGAAAATTTACTTTTTTTTCAATTTTTAACAAATTAAGAACAAATTTTCTAAAGAATCTCTCACACACACACACACAGGTGCGTAAGCACAAAAGAATCGTAAATCCACCGTCTCTCGGTACCTTTGGGTGATGCAAAAATTAAAATTTTTTTTTTAAATTCAAAAAAACCTTTTTCTTTTTCAAATTCAATGGGTAAAGTGCCCAATTGGAAAAAAGTGTAAAACTGATTTTCTATTTTACGTCGTTACAGGTGCTCAAAGATTTTCTCCTTTAATTTTTTCTATTTTGATCAAACCGGAAACTTCAAGATCGATCTGCCATTAGGACTATGGACATTGAGGTATAAAAATTCTACAAACATAGTCAATATTCGCAAAGATGGCGGTCGACAGGCAAAACAAGTGAAGAGGTCACTTTTTTTTTTTCACTTTTTTCAGGTTAATATTGAGGTAGAAATTTTTTTTTTCAAAAGGCATGACATGGCCTGCAGGATATTTATTCCAGATTCTGAAACAGCCATTCAATTTTCTGTCCGATGACTAAGTAGTTGCTAAGATATCGATGGTTAAAGCCAAAAAGGATCCTTTTGCATTCAAAGTCGGATATCTCCGGGACAAATTAACAGAGAAGAATTTAAAAAAGGATATTGAAACTGAATAAACAGGCTATCAGGTCTATACCACGGTTTCACTGTGAAATTTTTTTTAAGCCCGTGGACCGAGAAAGAAAACGCAAAAAATTGCAAAATGCAATTTTTTTTTTCGTTTTATTCCTTAGAATTGCTCGATAACTATCGCTCCTAAAAATTTTGGGCCAAGAGATCTGAAAACTAGAATCTTGGACATTCAAAATGGTTTTTTTAACATCTCGATACGACCATTTTTTACATAAGCACAGCTCTTCAAAAATCACTAAAAAATTCACAATATTTTGTTGCTCCCTTAATTGTTTGCAGTAGTTTATTTTGAGTGAATTCCTGGGTTTTATAATCTCGGTATACTTTCTAAAATACCCTTCATATCACCCCACTAGCGTAATGAACCTTTACGTCTACATAGTCACCCAGTCTCGGAGGAAGACGTTAGACTTTTCATCGGTCCCGGGCTGACCACCCATTAATTACGTTTGTCATTCCGCTGTAGACGGTGTGACCAAGGGTTTTACATATCTTTTCGCAACTTGATCTTCCACATATCGTTTACATACTATTTTACTTAATCATTATCTCCGTATATAATTATCTCGACTGCCGTAACCGCCCTGCGAGTTTTATTCTTAGTCCGCCTCTGGCCTAGGCTTGTCAACCGCTGACTAGGGATGGGCACCTAACATCGATGTTTCTGAAATATCGATGTTTTCCACTGAACATCGATGTTTTAATTTCGATGTTATATTTTCAACATCGATGTTACTTGTAAACATCGAAACATAAGTAATACGTAATACGTAATACGTATAAGTAATACGTATCCCACAAATATCATTTAATATTTCAGTACGAACATTTTTAAGTAGCTAAAAAAAAAAAACGAAAAAATTTCTAATTGATTCGTTTTACTCTTTGTACATTGTGGCTTACGTGACATATGTATATCCGTCAAGGCAGAAAGTATTAAATTCCAGCAAAGATCTCATTTATTAAACGACAGTAAGCCGATATCTGTAGGCACATTTTCTAGTTTCTACTTCTACAAAACTATACACTTTTTTTCAGAGAACATAAAGATTAAAGTCACTTTATACCGGGTGTAACAGGATTATGGTACACCCCCTTTTCTCCTTTAGTTTTCAAGATAGTTAATTGAAATTTGGGATATCCTATATACATAATAAGCGGCACTGTCTGACATACAAGTGATTATTTTTCCACTTCCGGTTTCGCCGGAAGTGACACTAACTTTCGATTTTTAAATGGAACTCCCTTTACATTATTGCATTTTTGAATTCTGCATAATTTTCTGAATCCAACGATACCAAATAAGTGACATTTCAAACGTCAATATTTTTTACAATTATAATTTTTAGTTTTCCATTGAAGTGGACCATGACGGTTCCGATTTATTCTAAATGACCCATGTAATGCTCCAAAAATCAAAATCCCGTCAAAAATACTAAATTATGTGATTTATGAGCAAATAAAGTTCATCAAATCATTTCTCTTAGCTGTAATTTTGTTTGTATTTATCGCACATATTAATACGACATAAGAATAAATTACTTATTAATAGTAATAATAAATGGTACTACTCAATATGGTTCCATTTGAAAAAATTGAGTTCTGCTCCAAAAACAATTTTGATGAACTTAATTTGCTCATAAATCACATAATTTAGTATTTTTGACGGGATTTTGTTTTTTGTAGCATTATATGGGTTATTTATACTAAATCGGAACCATCATGGCCCACTTAAATGGAAAACTAAAAATTATAATTGTAAAAAATATTGACGTTTTAAATGTCACTTATTTGGTATCGTTGGATTCAGAAAATTATGCAGAATTCATAAATGCAATAATATATACGGTATTCTATTTAAAAATCGAAAGTTAGTGTCACTTCAGGCGAAACCGGAAGTGGAAAAAAAATCACTTGTATGTCTGATAGTGTCGCTTATTATGTTTATAGGATATCCCAAATTTCAATCAATCATCTTGAAAACTAAAGGAGAAAAGGCGGGTGTACCATGATCCTGTTACACCCGGTATATATTATTTTGACACATCGATGTTTTACAACATTGATGTTTTCTAGCCGATGTTTTTACTACCATCGATAGTAGGTACCGATGTTGAACATCGATGTTAACATCGATGTTTTTAAAAATGTGCCCATCCCTACCGCTGACCATCCCGCGTTTGGTACATGCCAGATGTGGTAGAGTTCAAACTATGGGCTATTTCCCCGAAGTGAAACATTTAGATTTTTACAAAACCCATTCGTTACGGTCGAAATAAATGTGTATTAACTAAAAGACGCCAAAAAAATTCTAGACATTTTAAACGGCCGGACGAACCAAATTTACGACATACCCCGTGAGGCCTCTCTGCGACGCTTTCTCCTAAATAATATTTTCTACAAAAGAAACTAGAAATTACTTTTTTTCCTGACAATTCCGTCGTTTTGTTACACTGCTACTTAAGTTTGTTTTTAATATAGTAATTAACTGATTATGTTTACATCAGTGTTTTATAAGAATCTCTCAGAGTTTTGCATCTAGTTAATGATGACACTTTTCTTTTCTAGCTCAGTCCTCTTTTGGAGTTGCGAGTAAGTGATCTATTATTAGTCAGTGTTGTCTGTTAACAGTATTTAGTAAATTAGTTTTTGGGAATACATTTTTGGTTGAGAGTAATTATGTAATATACATAGTTAAAGATTTATTATTATAATTTATTGCATAACCAATAAGTTAGACTAAACTATTCCGTGTAATAATCAAAGAATTAATGATTTTGAAATGAGCGAATGTAGTGGATGGCAGAATATCGTTGAGATTGTCTTGAAGGTATTGATCGGTTTTCTTTAGTTTTTCGCAAATTTCCAGTCTTTCTTCTAGTAGGTAAATTGATCTTCCATTTCTTATTCATCACTTAGGATATTTTTTCTCGAAAAATCAACATTCATTTGTTCAATAATCTATTCAAAGAACTCTCTTCGATGTGCATGGTCATTAGCTGCAGTTCTTGTGTCAATTGAACTTTGTAAGCATGGAGACGCAGATCTTTCGTGAATGTACGCTGTAGAGAGCTTCTTGTTTGCAATTATTGTCCACGACGCCGAATCGATATTCCTGAACTTTCACCAACACTCTCACGCACTGCTTCGACATTATCATTTGAACGGCTTGCTATTGGACAGTCAGTGTGTTTAGCGTCTCCAACTGATCCAGTCTCCCTGAAATTTTCAATTACTCTCTTCACAGTTGACGAAGTTAAATCAATATTGCGACCATATTTTATACGAAATTTGTGCACTAGGTGAGGGGGGTGGTTAAGTAGAATAAAAAATCTGTAAGTATTTGTATATATTCGTAGGATAAAACAAAATAAAAATTGGCTAAAACGTATGTGTTATTAATAATTTGGGTGTTGGCCGAGCCAAATCATGAATTTATTTTCATTTGGTTGAAGATGTTACTTGTTGTAGGTACGATTGGAGGGGAAATAAGATTCTGTTAAATGTGAAATAAAGAGATTCATGCTACGAGTCATTTTATAGGTTTTTAATATCGAAGAATTGAAATATCACATTGTTATGTCTCTACTCTGATTTGACATCCTCACCCATGTAATAGAGTCTATTAAATCATTGGGATTCATGATATAGTGGGATCGTTGTGCTCAATGAATCATTGGGGTCAATGGGATCATTGAGGGCATGAGATCATTGGGTCATAGGATCATTGTTTTCAATGGGAACATTGGGATCAATGAGAAAATTATGATTATTGGGATCGATGTCAGCCTGTGACTATTGTGGAGTATTTGCAGTTGCGAATGGAACTTTAGTTTTAGACGGTAAGAAGGCAGGAGAAAGTTACATATTAGACGACTATTCACATTTCCTGAATCTAGAAGTTAGTGTGATAGTAAGAATACTGGGGGACATTTATTGCAAATTGTCATCTATGACTATGTACATGCTTGTTTAACAATTTTGAAAAAAGTAATAATGGAAGTAATCCTATTGTAGTACTATAACAGGCAGAGGGTGGTGGAGGGTTAGCATTACCAAGAGAGGAAGGAACACGTTCGTGTAATAGTATTTAATGCATGTTTCATAAAATGCTGTATAAATAGTTATAAAAAAAATAACTCAAATAAATTAGGTATATATGTTCAATTAACTGAAAGATTGGTCAAGTGGTTGGAGTGCTTAGGTCCTGGAATTATATTATTTGCCACTATGTGTAGTCAGTGATGTATTTTAATGTCATTGTCATTGTTTAAAAGAAGGGTTATTATGATTCCTGTCAGTTGTTATTAGGTTTGTTTTAACAGCGTCAGAAAATTATCACCAACTAGAAAACTACATTCACTAGTCTGTCAATTTGCAAAAATTGTTGTGTCCTAAAGGATTAAGACAATAACGATATATTAAAAATTATAATTAATCAAAATGGATCGTTAAATTAGTACCTGTGATCGGTCGGTAACCCTTTTGGTCGACCTTTTGGCTCGACCGCTCGCCAAAGACTTTGATCTCGGTGGTGCTGGATTTGTTATCTCTTCCCTTTGTTCCTTTTGATCATGCGCAAAGCGTAAAATTCCAAGGTGGGTTTACAAACTTCATTTTTTTAGTCAAGTTTGCACAGTACTGATGACCAGAACAGAATTCGTAATTGAAAAAACATAAGAGGAGAGTAAGCTGGGATGAAATAAGTAATCTGAACTGATGCTTACCTGCCTTAGTTTTTGATGCGTACCCGGTACACGAGTAACGCAACGAAATTAGTAAAATTACATTACAAGTTTTACATTCTATAAACGAGTGAACAAAAAAATATTGAAATCTTAACTAAAAATACTCTAATTGAGCATAGATTAAAAGAAAGTATTTTATTTTTTTGTTATCATATTCTAGTAGTTACATCTTATCAAAATATAATATGCTGTATCTTTTATGAAGTCTATAGACACCGTTTATATGGGGCCGCATATTTTGCTCTACCTTGTATTTTGTTTTATTCTTGTTGTGAGCAGTTTATTGGCTATGTTGATTACTAAAGCGGATGGTGATGTGTTAATATTGATGTCTGCCATGTTTATTAAGGTGGATAATCCTTTGTCTTATGGTCGACTATAAACAACTACTGATTGTAGTTTATTCATAGTCTTCACTTATTGTAACATTCTATATTGCTGTCAGTTTATCTGTCTCTTAACCTTTTTTGTGTACACGACAACACTAGAACACTTTGTGATGTCAACTTCAAATTTGGAATTCTTGTGTATCAAAACCTGGGGCTGGTATGAATCGAATTTAATCGGTTATAGCGTTGGGGGATAAATGGGGGTAATACACTTTGTCTTTGTCTATGTGTATTTCGCAAGTGATACGAGTTATGTACTTCACATTTGATACACATGTACAATATAATATAATCTGTAAATGTAATGGGTTTTAGCTTAATGGAATGGGGGTTGAGCGAGTTGAAGGGGAATAAGTATTTAAAATAAGTCAAATTAAATCTTTACAATAAATTTCGGTTACTACTCAGTGAACAGAGCTCAGGAAATTCCTTCTCTTCTTCGGTCATCCTCCAGAGGGTGCGAGGGTAACAAAAAATAAAATGTAAAGGAAATATGAAAAATTTGTGAAAACGTCTACGAGTGGTGATTTTATTTGTTGTCCCATGGGAGGGGAGGAGGATAGGTTCTTGTATTTCATTATGTATTAAAGGTATTATTGTGCCGTGTTGTTTTATAGGTTTTTTTAGATATTCAAATTCAAGCCACAAGGTCGTATTGGTCATTAAAATTGTATGGTTCATATGACTCAAAGGTCATACATTTTTTTTATTCTTTGTCAGAAATTGTTTTGCAATACTTAATAATAAAAGCAATAGTAAATTGGAAGCAAATTAATTTGTCCATTTCATACAATGGTGCAAAATTTCGGAGTTGAAAGCTTTATTCATATCTACGAACATTATTGCCATATATGTAACATATTTTTTGTATTCTTTTTTTTGTTTAGTGTGACCCATTTAAAACCTGAACACTCTTCTAAAACATTTATGTATACTATACATTTTTATCTTTTTTGTTTGTAATACCAACAAATGTAAGATAAAACAGATATACATTTTACTTGTTTTACTAGATATATATTTTGCTGATTGAAATTATATGTATTATATAATTTATATGTATTATGGTTTTCATATATTATACTTAATATATGAAAACCATATATTAAGTGTCTAGAATTTTAGTATTATTTTCATTGCCATCATAAAATTAAAAAACAAACTGATGGAATTTCAGCACTAATAACTAACAAAATTCGGTTTCAGCTCAAATTTTATTTGAATTGAATTTATTGTAATAGTTGTAACGTTGTGACGTGTTCACCTTATTAGTTTTTACAATATAAGTTATTTGTTCTGTAGCTCACATTTTAAGTTTTTACTTTTTTTGTTATCAGAACCTGGAACTGCCCCTAGGAATGTGCAAGTTCGGCCACTTAGTTCTAGTACCATGGTTATACAATGGGATGAGCCAGAAATGCCAAACGGTCAAGTACAGGTGAGTCACGATCTTTTTTTGTTAATGTCTAAAATCCACCTTGAAGTAACTTGTAACTACCAATAACCTGATGGAAATTCTCATATTTTTGTAAAGAAGCATAGGACCATTATATTTTAGGGAAACTTGTGAATTAGTAGATTTAAAAAAAATCTGTCTCACCTGAAAATGTTATAAGAAACGGTTAATACAGTCCACAGCCAATAAAAAAATAAATGATACCATCTACTTTTTAGCACTTTATTTTTTAATCTTTGTTTATACACACGAAGTTTTACTTTGAAGCTAAATAAATAGTAAAGGCAGAAATAAAAGTAGTAAGAAGTCGATAGAAGTTTTATAACAGTTTTATACAATGGATTCAGGATTTATGACGTCATAAAATGGCTGGTGCATAAATGTATATTTTTAAAACGTTACAGTTTGAACCATAAAATTCTGTGGCAGACATGCTACAAGTTATTCACATTTAAAATCAATTTTTAGTAATTCGCAACTTTCACATAATGCTTCTACATTCATTCATATCTAGATTTCGGAGATTAGTCTCTAATTCAAAGTAAGACTGGGAACATTCTAAAATTCTGTGTATTTTTAGTAATTCTAGATCATAATTTAGCCACTAACTTTGTCAAATCTCCATTTGGTAACGACTGTAACATACCACGACCGTAATTATTTTAAATTTTTTTTTAATATAAAGGGGGGATTTTTTTTTTCCGAAAAAAAAAAAAAATTTTTTTTAAATATGTGGAAAAAAAATTTTTTTTAAAAAATGTAATTTTTTCCCCCAAAATATCCCGGGGGAAAAAAAAAACAAAAATTAAAAAAAAAAATTTATATATGTGATATAATTAGAACTTTCCAAAAAAAGATTAAAATTAAAAAAAAAAAAAAAAAAAAAAAAAAAAAAATTTTTTTGTTTTTAAAAAAAAAAAAAAAAAAATTGGCCCCAAAATTTTTGTCCAACCCCCCCTGGGGGAGGGGTTGAAAAATACCACGACCGTTTAAGTTTATGACGTTTAATGTATAGTTACGAGAAAACCTTTAATTTCGGTACGAAAAATTCTTAATTTCTGGTGCATAAATGTCTATTTTTAAAACGTTACAGTTTTGCCCATAGAATTCCATGGGTCACAAGTCATTCACATTTAAAATTAATTTTTAGATGTGATATAATTAGCAACTTTCACATATGGCTTCTACATTAATTCGTTTCTGGATTTCGGAGATTAGTTTCTAATTCAAAATAAGACTAGGAAAATTCTAAATTTCTCTATGTTTTTAATAATTATAGATTATAATTTAGCCACTAACTTTGTCAAATCTCCACTTGGTAACGACTGTAACATACTACAGCCGTATAAATTTGTAACGTCTATTTGTATAATTACGAGAAAAGCCTTTAATTTCGATATGAAAAATCAAGTATTCTTAATAGGAAGTCAGCTAATTTTTTAGTTTTAGACAATGTCTATCCATTGTCAATAATAAATATTATGATATTGCCCTATATGGCTATATTTTTGCAGCAGAAATTTTTTTAGATGTTCATATTACAGAATTTTCATGCTATAGAGACGTTTGTAATTTAACAATTTACTACATGTATTAGCGATTTTTTTATTTTGATGAGGATTATAAAACAACTTTTACGCATATCAGTTCCACATGTTTAATAAAGATAAGAGCAGGAAGCAGAAAAAATTTTTATAACAGGTCCTATGATTAAGCGTTTATGCCGTTACAAAATACCTAGCATATATTTTTAGAAGGTAACAGCATATCTATTTATAGGATCCTATCCGGCAGACACCTGTCACAAGTCATCCGCATTTAATACCTATTTTTAGATATAATGCAATTAGCATTATTCACATCTGGCGTCTAGACGTCTATATTTTTAGAAATGACGTCATTCGCCATCCATAGAGGACATCTAGCCTATATTCATCGATTTTGCGTTGGGTGGGGGAATTTGAAATTATAAATTTAAGAACTCATTCGTTTTTGGAAGGCGAAGATTTGGGTCGACTCCCATGTGTGACAATGTATTTGTACTAATTTTAGACCATAATTGAGCCACTAAGTTTGTCAACTCGCCACTTGGTATAACTGTAACATACTATGGCCATATAAATTTGTAGCGTTTAGATATACCGGATATTTCAAAACTCTCCTGTCAAATGGAAACCTCTGGAATTTGGCGTCTATACGTATATATTTTTAAATAGACGTCATTCGCTATCCGAAGGACATCTGCCTATTCATCGATCATGGGTCGGGTGGGGAAATTGACATTATAAATTTTAGGATTCGATCGATTTTGGAAGGCGAAGATTAGGGCCGACTTCAATGTGTGGCGATGTATTTTTAGTAATTCTAGACCATAATTTAGCCATTAAATTTGTCAAATCGCCACTTGGTAATAACTGTAACATACTATGCCCATATAAATTTGTAGCGTCTAGATATAGCGGGTATTCGAAAACTCTCACCTCAAATGGGAACCTCCGATATTAGACGTGATTTTATGTCGATTTACCCTAATTCAAACTAGCTTTCTAAAGTAACTAGAGCTCTTTGAAGATGGCCCCTTCAACCACATTTTTTTTAAATATTGCATTAAACTGTTATCTAAAACGTTCAAAATTGGCACAATGACTAAGGTTCTAATAACAAATGGCTCTATTGAGGTCAGAAGCGTCCCATTTGGCGGGAGGGAGGCGAAGTAGATGCAACCGACATGAAGTGCATATCACTCTTCACAGACACAATGTACTTGCATCATTTATTTTCTAAAAAATTTTGAAATAATTTTTTTGCGTTTTATACAAACTTTTTGGTCGTATAATCAAATCCAAATATTTCACATTGGGTTGGCGAATCCATAACCATTTTGAGATAGTCACTAAAGTGGTTGCCAACATAAAGAGTTGAGTGAAAAGAAGTCTGAACTCCGTTAATTTCTAAAATATTTTTAATGTATGACCTATTAATATGTATATAGATAATTCAACAGTTTTGCTTTTAGGGTTACAAAGTGTACTATACAACCAATTCTGAACTTCCAATGGCTCAATGGGATTCACAAGTAGTCGACAACAATCAGTTAACAACAATCAGCGAACTTACTCCTCATACAATATATACAATTAGAGTTCAAGCCTATACTTCTGTAGGTCCAGGCCCCCTAAGTTCGCCAGTGCAAGTGAAAACTCAACAAGGTTTGTATAATCATCAACATTCCTATCTTAAGTTCTTTTGACCATACGCTGTTGTGTCCAATCATCTCGAAGTCTAGCAAATTGTATATACACTCAACATCCACATATCCAAACTCCAAATTTCCGAACTCACGATATTTCCGAACTTTTTCTCACGATATTTCCGAACTTGTACTTCCACATAACCGAACTTGTCGCTGATTGGTTGACGACAAAAAACCGCGAAATTTGAAATGAGAAAAAAAATGTAAACACAATAATGCGATTGTTATCAAACATTTCGATTGTCACAGAATTCAGCAAAGAGGAAATCGCCCTCCCTCAGCAGCACACCTGAGACAAGAGTTCTTCTTTGTACAAACCAGTGAAAAACACTTCTTTTAAATGGTGTATCATAAGTACCGGTGACTTTATTGTGTCAATCCGTCCACTCAATTTTCGTCTTTTTTTCAGTTTTTTCAAAGTAAATTTCTTTTTTTCCAAGAATTTCTGCCACTGACGATTTACAAATATTGCACATCTTACATAGATCAACATTTTTAACACCAGTTTTTGCGTGATTTATCAAATCCAGATTTTGCTCCAAGGTTAGCCTCTTAGCAGGCTCTTTTCTCTGCAAATAAACAGTAAAATAATGTTTGTTTTGTATCACGGTTTTCTTAAAAATACATATTTTCTCATAATTTTTCATTTCAGTTTGAAATTATTATAGGTTACGTCAACAAAATGTTCAATAAAACAAACCTTTACTTTGAATTACAAAATAATTACCTGCATCACTCTCTCCTTTGCACCTGACATTTTTTTGTTTAGAAAAACGTTCTTTTATTAACATGTACACATGTATGTATGTATTACATTTGCATAAAAACCTCGAAAAACAAAGAAAAGTACTAGAATGAGCCAGAAAAACCCTTTACGCATGCGCCAGTAGTTCGGTAATCCCGAGGTGACGAGAGTTCGGAAATGTGGAAGTCTGCGGAACGTAAAAGTTAGGAAATGTGGATGTTGAGTGTATAAAGTTTCGAAGTTTAAATTTGGGTTTATCCGAGACTTGATACATAAAACCAGTGTTTGCTAGTGATCTAGATATTACCAGCAAATCATTAATTCAGACATTTAACAAGCCTACCCTAACTGAGAATTTATTAGAAAGCAAGGTACATCTCCTCGTTGATTTGAGTACGTTTTTTTTAAGGCGTAACATTACCTTCTAAATTTTTTTTGACTATTTTTTTTATTGGCTTAAATGCTTCCTTAACTATCCAAAAATGATATCAAAAAGGTTTTATGTGGGGGGAAAATTTTTAAAGTGGTCGAAAAATTCGGTTTTCCGAATGAAGTCACGGTGCTGTTTAACTAGTAATTTGTGTGCGTTCGATATCGGTGCGGTAGGGAGTCACTATTCCTTCGTAAACACAGTATACCTACGTCAGGAAGGATGAGGAGCATGAAAACCTTGAATTAGAAGGACAGCTGTATGGCCCAAGCATCGCCGATTAGTGGTAAATAAAAAATTACATCGAAATATACGTACTTGAAACGTTAAACGCGTTTTTCTCGAAACCGTGTTTTTAGAGCTGGCCG
This sequence comes from Aromia moschata, assembly GCA_029963805.1. Lineage (NCBI taxonomy): Eukaryota > Metazoa > Arthropoda > Insecta > Coleoptera > Cerambycidae > Aromia > Aromia moschata. The sequence continues at coordinate 113,612 of JAPWTK010000087.1, read as the reverse complement.
TAAAGTTAGCGCCTACAATTTTCAATCAATCGAATTGAAATTTTAACTGTACCTAAAAAATTGAATTTTCTAGTGAACACCCTTCGAACTTTTTGATTTATGAAACTTAACCGATTTTATAGCCGATCTTTTCCGAAAAAAACGTATTTTTTTCTTTAAACTGACGCCATTTTTTTTTAAATCAATATTTTGAAAACTGGTTCTCACTAGATTTAAAATCTTTTGGTTTTTTTTCTAGATGACAATTGCCCTCAGCAAACAAAAGAAACTTCGTTCTCTAGATTTGTAAAATCTTTTGGTTTTTTGTTCTAGATGCACAATTGCGACCTTTACGGCCAGGGAGGTCATAAAAAAAAGATGTTTTATTCCAAGAGCTGTTGTGCGCCATTTTGTTTTTAAATATTTTTGTGTACTTTAACCTTTTAACGCCCAAGTGCACTGTCAACAGACATGAACTTAGAGGCTCATATTACTGATAAAAAAAATAAATAAAACATGTATTCATATGTTTTCGAGGCCGCACTTTTGAATGGAATCGTTAAAATTTGCAAAAAAAATGATGTAACCTATTTTTAACAAAAAACTATTAAAAAACGCGATTTTTTTCAAGATCTTTTTTTTTAAATCGCAATTTCAGCCATGTTATCGTCCTTTATATTACTCAAAAATAAATAGAAACGTGCACTCGAGACGTGTACTTGAAGAAAACGCAATGAGAACAATTCAATTTTCTCATTTTTGAGGGTTAGAATAACTAGATATGGCAAAATTCAAAAGGGTGATATTTCTCTTTTTTACCAGTTGCGGGATCATTGACGCAAAATAATTTTGAAAAATTATTGGTAGTTTTGGGGTCGCTGATCACGATCCTGATATCAGAATTTCAAAATTCAAGATGGCGGATCCAATATGGCCACCATCCCGGATCAAATTTCAAATTTTTCGATTATTTTGCCTCAAAATTTGGAAACCAGGGGTTTTCGGGGTCGCCAATCACGATCCTGATGTCAGAATTTCAAAATTCAGGATTTCGAAATTAGCTTCAAAATGGTCGCTATGTCATATCTACCATCCTAAATTTTGTAATTCTGACATCGGGATCGTGATTAGCTACCCCGAAAACCCCTGGTTCACAAAGTTTGAGGCAAAATAATCAAAAAAGTTGAAATTTGATCCGGGATGGTGGCCATATTGGATCCGCCATCTTGAATTTTGAAATTCTGACATCAGGATCGTGATCAGTGACCCCAAAAACCTCAAAATCACTAATCATTTTTCAAAATTCTTCTTTTGCGTCAATGATCCCGCAACTGGTAAAAAAGAGAAATATCACCCTTTGAATTTTGCCACATCTGGTTATTCTAACCTCAAAAATGAGAAAATTGAATTGTTCTTCGTTTCGGGGGGTATCAGTAATATGAACCTTTTTCTAAGTTTGGGCCTCAAGTGTCTCTTGACAGTGCACTTGGTCGTTAAAGGGTTAAGATATGTGTAAAAATCAGTATTTCGAAAAGTTCTACGGTCGTTCACTAGATTTTTCGATGTAATTTCAAAATCTTTTTGGTTTTTTGTCCTAGATGCACAATTGCGACCTTTACGGCCAGGGAGGTCATAAAAAAATATGTTTCATTCCGAGAGCTGTTGTGCCGCCATTTTGTTTTTAAATGACTTAAAAAAAAAAATTTGTGTACTTTAAGAGATGTGTAATGATGTCTAAAAACCTAATTTCAATAAATTGATTTGCCTTTCCACAATAATTTCGAGAAAATGAGCCTTTTTGACCCCACAAGGTAGTGTTACCCCCAAGAAGACTAGAACTAAGGAGACCGAACTCGTTCGGTATCTAGGGATCAAATCTGTCCGCCTCCAGGAGGCGCTGTAAACAGTAATGTACTTCGAGTCACGTGATGAGCAGCGGTCCACATGTGAAACAGTTTATCATAGAAAACCATGCTATGGTTTTATATGACGTTTATCATTAAGCTGTCAAAGCGGGTGCTTACATGCCGTTTGGCTTTAACAAAAATATATACAAAAATAAATATGGTTCAAAAGTGCTGTGTTGCATTGTGTGATTTAAGAAGCGGTCCGAATAACCGGACATTATTTCAAATTACTGATGTATGTATGAAACGAAATATTTTCCTTTGTTGTATTGTTAACGTTGAAGCACTTAACATAAAATAGTTTGAGTACTTTTTCATATTGATCATTGCTAAAATATCTAATTCTAAATCTATAAGTAATGTCTGTAATTGCAGACATTACTTGTGTAGATTCAATATAATATTCAAAAACAAATTAACGAAAAATATCGAGCGTCTGTCAAATGTATTCGCACCACGGACATTCACACGGACTCTAACCTCTAATGCACACAGATTAGTACAGTACAGAACCACAGTATACGTGTAGATATCTGTTTATATACCTTAGCAACCAGAGTACACAACTGTTTACGGCGCCTCTGGAGGCGGACATATTCGAGCCCGTCGCGTTATACAGCGAAAAGCCGCAGTGGCGGTGAAATATCCTAACAGAACTTTTGCTCCAGGCGTGCCCAGTCAACCCAGTAATTTGCGTGCATCGGATATAGGAGAGAGCTCGGTGACCCTACAGTGGACCAAACCGACGCACTCTGGCGAGAGCATAGTGAGCTACGAGCTCTTCTGGAACGACACGTACGCCAAGGAGAAGCACCACAGACGCATTCCGATATCGGAGTCCTACACGTTGACGGGGCTCTATCCCAACACATTGTATTACGTATGGTTGGCGGCAAGGTCGCAAAGGGGCGAGGGCGCCACCACTCCGCCGATACCAGTGAGAACGAAACAGTATGGTAAGAGTTACAAGTAATACCCGAGAGGCGATACTAACATAACCGATATTGTGTATAAGTGAGTTACAAAAAAAAAAGTTGTTCACCTAAAGTGTTCAGTGTTCGTAATACTCGTAACACGTTTTCTAAGATTGCCCGATAGACTTTTTCATTCGTCTTTCCTGTGTGAGTGGGAGGTGTGTAAGTTTAATGTAATGCATTTTGCATGCAGATATTTAGTTGTCGGTGGATATTAATTTGTTAAGAGCACTGCACCGAGTACTTTTTGACTGCTATGTGAAATTATGTGCAATTAATCATTATTTGTTTTTGTTTATTATTGTTTTTTTTTTGACTAATCTACTCTGGTAGTGAGTTTTTTATTTGGTAATTCTTTGCTGTGATGGGAACCTCGCCGATCTCGCTGAAATCTTGGCTGTCCGCAGTTGTTGGGATCGTCGAACAGGAATTTGATTCTAATTTTTGATGGTCGAAGATATTTTTTGAGGGAATTAATTTTCACTACACCCCTCTGTAGCTTTGAACTAATAACTGTCATTTTAAGTCTCACAGATATCGCACAAGCTCGTAGGGAAACTTCTCTATGTTCATATTCTACCAATTTCGCTTCAAAAATGTTAAAATTTTATGTTTTTTTCTTAATTCTGTGCAGATATTTTGATTTTAAAATCCACATTTCGCTCACTAGCGCCATCTAACGTCTGGAAGAAGATGAATGTGCCAACCACGCGGGTTGGCACACGAGTATATACAGGATATGTCAGAAATATATGCAAATAATTGAAATAATAAAAAGATAGGGGATTGAAGTCTCATTTCCCGACAATTTTGTAAAAACTCGGGAGTAAACTTGGGATGATTGACTGTATTTCATGAAATGTTACACGGTACTACCATTTTAACCCGTTTTGGCCGAAAACGCCACTCCTGGTACATCAGCGCCTCATAACTAATACTATTTGCGACAGAAAAACTTTACAGGGACATATTTTTTAAGTTGAAGACGTGCCCTTTCCGATGGTGTCCATGAAATTCCTCCAAAAAAATTATTAATGATGAAAAAAAGCAGTTTAAAACAAAAAACCATTTTTTTGCACACTTTTTTTTTTAATCAAATTTTCAAGGGGTTTCAGGTCTGCAATGGACCTGGAACCTCGCTAACCGGTGGAATAAATGTTTGAACTTTACTTTAAGTAAGATTTAAAGATCGATTTTTTTGCCTTATGCGTTCAAAATGGCGCCTGAACTGCAAAATTTTTGCGTAAAAATTCAAGAATTTTTTTTTTGGAAAATGATGCACTTACAAAAAATTGTTAAGAATAAAAAGGTTCTTAAAAACAGCCAATGAATGCACTAGAACTTCTTCAAAATTTGTTGAGCAGTTTTTTGGATTTTGCAATTAGTCAAGTCAAGTGTTGAAAATAATATCTAAAAATCAAATTAGTATCGAAATTTAGAATTTTTTTTTCTCGAAAACATTTTTACTATAAATTGTCAAGAATAAAAACGTTCTTAAAATCAAAAAATTTGCATCGATTTTTTTCAGATTTTTTTTGCAATTCTTTTGCAATTTTTTACAAAATCCAAAATAAAGTTCAAACATTTATTCTACCGGTTAGTGAGGTTCCAGGTCCATTGCAGACCGGAAACCCCATGAAAATTTGATTAAAAAAGAAAAAGTGTCCAAAAAAACCGTATTTTTTTTTAAACTGCCTTTTTTCATAATTGATAATTTTTTGGAGTAATTTCATGGACACCATCGGAAAGAGCATGTCTTAAACATTAAAAATATGTCCCTGTCAAATTTTTCTGTCGCAAATAGTATTAGTTATGAGGCGCTGAAGAGCGATGTACCGGGAGTGACGTTTTTGGCTGAAACGGGTTAACTAGGTTAAATAAAAGCTTTCTGTCTTTCATGGGTAATTGCAGTACCAGCAATACACGTTTTATGTGTAGTCATAGTTTCAGTCGTTTCTCCCGACGTTTGGCAGACTCTAGCATTATTATTAGTGTGTTCGAGGTGTTTATGTCGTCGGCGTCCGTATTACATTACATTAGTAATAAAATATCACACATGCAAACGCCTAAACAACTACGATTTGTTCACAAAGTGAATCAATCAATTAGTGATTTCAAAGATTTACTTTATGATTGCGCGATTTATTTTACAATGATACAAACGCGATTGTAGCCGTCACAAAAATAGTGTGAAACATAAAAATAAAAGATAGTATACCCTTGAGTTTATGTTCGACTTACTTTTAATGCTAAATACCTGCAATGTACCCCTGAATGTACTCGATAAACAACCATTTTGTTAGTTCTGGAACAAATACGTTCCAGAAATGTCGTTACCAGGTCTCACAACGTTACATAACTATCTACCAACTGCGATAGTAGTCGTCACATAAATAAAAAGGGGGGTATGCCCTTGATAACTCAGTTTATGTTCGACCTATGTATAATGCTAAGTGCCTGTGATGTACCCCTGAATGTACTCTATGAACAACCATTTCATAAGTTCTGGAATATGTTCGAGAAATGCCGTTACCAAGTCTCACAACGTTACGATTACAAGTGCAAAAAAAATACATGGTTGTGATTATGTATTACAAGACATTTCGAGCAAATAAAAGCTGTTATTTTATAATTCAGCCCTGTCAACATTGCAGCTATTAACACGTTGACTGGGCTGAATTAACTGACTGGGCAGCTATTAACCCCGGAAATCGAAATATCACATCCGAAAACATTAGGATAAGTGGTTTTTATTGAGTGAATTCATTAATTTCCCTTTGAGATTGACGCTCCAAAAAGGACGATAAACTGTGTCCGTTTGGGCGTTAATAGGTTAAATGAGTTAAAAATAAGTTCAAAAGTGCATTAAAGAACACACTGGTTTTACCAAATTAAGACACATACATATGTGATGGTGTCATCTACAGATCCGTTAAGTGAGTGCAAAGAGTATTTTATCTATGCCTGTATTACATCAGTAGATGTGGAACGGTCGTTCTCAAAATATAAGCATATATTTTCACCACAGCGAACAGTCTGACTCTCGGTGATAACTATAGAAACTCATTTGATGCTACAAAGTTTTTACGAATCTCCTCCAAGAATCGGCTGTGGTGGTTTGGGAATACCAAGTCATTTTCTGTGAAACTCGCGAAGACGTTTTTAGTAGAGGATTTTAAGAACACTTTTTTGTACCCACTATTAATGCGTTGACGTAGGGAAAACGTTGTCTAATAGCTTAGTAACATGCAAAAACCTGCAACCGCGTTTTGAAAGCAAACGGCCTACTAACAACATCATGGAGGCACCATCAGTCATAAACATCACCACCTGACTTGTTGACAGTTCAAATTTTTCAAGGGTCTCCAACACCACCTTCGTGATTATGTTACCATTACTGTCTTACTAGCCAGTAATAGGGGCGTGTATATTTTTGAGGGTCCAGTACACATACTATAACAGGTAGAATATAATGTTCTTTAGTCTCTCTTTAGTCAATACATAACCACAGCCGTGTATTTTTTAATGCACTTGCAATCCACTTTCGTAAGTCATTGCGTACAATTGGTAGATAATTACGTAACATTGTGCGACCTGGTAACGACATTTCTGGAACATATTTGTTCCAGAACTTATGAAATGGTTGTTTATTGAGTACATACATTCAGGGGTGCATCACAGGCTCTGCATTAAAAGTAGGTTGAACATAAACTGAGTTATCAAGGGCATACCCTCTTTTTTAGTTTCTTCATACCTTCTATTTATGTGACGACTACTATCGCGTTTGTCCTTGCACAGCAGTTTGCAGACTCTACACATTACGGTAGCACAATCATAAAATAAATCTTTGAAATCACCAACAAATTTATATTCATCTTGTCAGCATATGATAGATCTTTAACTTTGAAATTTGAATTATTAATGTGTAATACCGACACCGACGACATTAATACCTCGAACACTCTAATAATAATGCCAGATGGTCTTCCTGTTCTTCTGCAGGTATTGAGTGGTTACACTCAATACTTCTTCCGGATGTTAGAGGGCGCTTGTTGTTAAAGTGGCGGGTTATAAATTATAAACACCTGCTTAAAATTAAGATAAAACTTAAAAAGCTGATTTTTTTGAAGTGAAATTTGTTAGATGAGAGCATTGAGAGGCTTCTTGTGAACGTCTATGCTATCAGTCTATTGTGTTTTAAGCTGATAGTTATTAGTTCAGAAATACAGAGGTGTTTAGTGGGAATTCTAAAAATTCGTTTTCTCAAAAAAAGCTACGACTGCCAGAAACAAAACCAGATTCGTGTTCAACAACTCAAAAAGTTGTTGGGGTAGTCAAAATTTCAGCCAGATTTTCGAGATTTGCAATATAGCAAACAATCGCCTTTTATTTTAATATCCACTTATGAATAAGGCTATCCGAGCTTGGCTTTATGTTAACGCTAACGCCGTAGTACCGGGTGCTCCACCTGGCAACGTCGTTGGTGAGGCGGTAAGTCCGACTGCCATCCAAGTATCTTGGAGCCCGCCACCGCTCAATCGCAGCAATGGGAATATCATTTATTACAAGATACAGTTCGTGGAGTCCGACAGGTCCGACAGCGAAGCCTCCGAGATCAGATTCAATGGTACCAGTATTGTCCTAGACGAACTTAAAAAGTGGACAAATTACAGGATCCGAGTGTTGGCCGGCACCTCGGTCGGAGATGGTCCCAGCTCGTATCCGATCACCGTGCAAACCCACGAAGATGGTACGTTCCCACAAATTGTCATGTTAAGTTAGTTCGTTTCTCTCTCTCTGAAAATAGAACCGAGAAAAATAATCGATAATCAAACCCTTATTGGAAGACTGGGTGTAACGGTTTTCTTGACTTTACGGCGTTGTTTATTTGTACTTCAAGGTGGTAGCGGTTGGTAAAATGAAGAAATGGTCAAATATACGCATGTAGAAGAGTGATAGTATTATCACATATTTTTTTATTTAAAAAGGCAAAAAACAAATTAGAAATCTATTTTTTCTCAGTTAAACCGCTGGTTTAATCAACATTTTGCAAGAAGTTGGAACCTAGCAGCCGACTCAATAAATAAACAAATCTGTGGGCATTATTCACCCAATAAGTAGAAAACTACGCTCGACAGTAATTATGAAGTGTTTACATATTTTCAAAAGCGCCCTGTATAGCACCAAAAAACGTCGATTGTAGGCCTAAAGCCCTATCCCAGAAATGGTCGCATTTTAGAGTTACTAAAGAAATACTAATTTTTTTTCTGGAATGATGAGGCCCTCTAGTGGCGAAATGAGGTATCTTTGGTATTACAGTGTCACTTAATTCCCGGACACCCTGTATATAGCAATGATGTGGGTAGTAAAAACATTACAGGATTTCAGGGATTAACGAAATGATGTGGATCGAGGGGAACATAACATCTAGTGTTTGATTTCGCATCAGCATTCGTAAACAATCCCTACGAGACACAGTTTGCTATTGGCCAACGCGCTCGTGTTTATCGGCTGTCAACTCGGTTTGTTGCCGGCATTTGTTTATTATTAAAAACCGATGCACATCATCAAACATGTGTTTAAGTTTTAGTGCTCTAGAGCCAGTGATGCCAGATTGTTATAAATTTATTCAATGTTTAGAAATAATTTTGGCTAGTTTATGGATGGATTATTTGTGTTTGTTTATTGTTAAATAACTTTTTCAACATTAAAATCGAATTAACCACAGAAACATTCAAGTTTAGGGCTGCTGCTACACACTAAAACAATATATTAAACCATAGTTTAAATTAATATTTTAATTTTATATTTAAATTATCTTTCTAACAGATCCTAAGAGTATCAATGGACCATTATTGTCTCGTTCTTTTTCAGAATAGCGTATCAGAGATGCTACTAACTCTTGGCAGCAACTGTTTAACTGTTTTGGCATTTCGCAGACGGAAGTCTGACAACTATAACACTTTGATTGTTCTGAAAATTTCAAACTATCAACAAATGTCAAGTAAAACAACACGGAAACTTTGGATCTGCACCTGATCTGATCGATATAATTGATGGTGGTATCACTGCACACATTTAATAGCGACATGCATCGGTTTTTATTTTGTACAAAGTATACGGTGAGGAGTCATACATACAGGGTAATTCCTAAGTTGAGTCAACTCAAGATCGAAATCAAGGGAAAGGCAATCACAAATCCTGACGTAGAGACAAATCATGTTATCTGTGGTATTTAGGGATAATAAAATTAGTATTGAAATAAAAATACAAATTATTATTGATCTATTGTTCAAATGACAGTGTCTGTCTCCCGTCGAGATATGAAACTTTCACTATCATTGGAGTCATCAGCACTTATATGGATTATAAAAGGATTAACAAGGCATAAAACGTGATGCAGCATGTTTTCATGGAAAACAGCTTTCAAGAAGGAAATTCCTGATCTTCACACGTTTATTTAATGGTCAACACATTAGCCAGGCTAATGTGTTGATGCTACGTTGAGCTTTCCACCATATGCAAAGTCTACTGTTCTTAATGTTTGGGATCATTATCTTCTTCAGACCACTTCTTTGTTGTCAAAAAGCTCTTCTGGTACAAGTGTTTCATTCTTTCAGTGTTCTAAATCCTCGCGTATCCTCAAACATGGGCTATAACCGGATGTTTAACTGATCGCGCATTAGCCAAGCCTTATTTCTAGGAGTCCAAAACCAAAAGGAAGCCTCATCAGTGAACACTACCAAGTTGTGGTCAACATTGTTGGTTCTCCATTATCTTTTTGATATGTTTTTCTGTCAAGAGTGGTTTGACCGTAGTATTTTAATAATGAATATTATTTTCATCTAATCTTCTTTTTAACGTCATAATACTGACGTGTATACTTTTTTGACAGCTATTAAATAACCGAACTGTTGTCATACCACTTATTAGTCGTTACTAATTACAGTAACAACTTTTTTCGCCTTCAATGTACTCCCCTTGGTGATCTCTACACCGCTCCATACGACTTTTCCATTGTTGGAGGCAGTGCTGGAAATCCGCTTCTGTCAGCTGGTTCAGAACCTCCGTCGCTTTTACCGCTTACACACTTTCGAATCTTGTCCTCTTCAGCGTCGATTTGACCTTGAGAAATAAAAAGTCACAGGAGGCAAGGTCGGGCGGGTATGGTGGATGTTCCAACACAGTAATGCCGTGTTTTGCAAAAAACGCCTTCACAGGCAAAGCAGAATGGGCCGATACATTGTCTTGGTGAACCTTCCATGATTTGGACTTCCACAAATCGGGTCTTCGTCTTCTCACACGCTCACGAAGGGCCGTCAGATGTAATAATGTTGATTGATTGTCTGACCCTCGGAGACCCAGTGAATGCAAACAATGCCTCGATTGTCAAAAAAAAAAGATCATCATCGCTTTGAATTTGGATTTGCTCATCCTGGCTTTTGCTCAACGTTGCGCATGTTGAACGATTCATGCAAAATCTGGCGAACACATTCTTTGTCGATTCCTGTTATTTCAACAAGCCCTCGGATGCTTAGATGATGATCTTCGCGGACTAATTTACCAATTTTTTCAATGTTTTCGTCCGTTTTTGACGTTAAAGGCCGTCTGGGGCGCGAATCGTCTTCGGTCGTTTCATGTTCCTCTTTAAACCGTTTAAACCATTAAAAAACTTGGGTGCGGGATAAACATTAAACACTTGTGAGCCACCCACTGGCTTATCCAGCGAGCTCATGGTGGGGAAAGTATCACCAGACACAGTTCTGTTAAAACTTGTCGCGACAGGCTCGCAGGGCACTGGTAGTAGCATCAGTTCGGTTATTTAATAGTCACACCTCGTAACTTTAACATTGCAGAAATCTCATTTTTTGTAAATTTCACCTTCGACCCACGTTGTAGTCCGCATTTTTATCTTCTGTATATCGTTTTACCCACTTCGTAACGAAGAATACCAAACGTCTCACATATCTAGCAACAGCTGCGGCGCTCATTTTAGGTCCTTTCGTGTGTGTACACAGAAAAACTGCCTCGAAGCGCAATGCATAAATTGCACTCATTTTGAGAACACACTGCCATTCCGATAGACAATGGATTACTAACTGTGCTCTGACAAAGCTCCTTACTTGCCTCTTGTGACGTTCGATTGACGCGGTGATTCACCGGCTATCGTACAGACTACAGAACATGTTGGCGACACATTTTTATGTGACAGACTGTATTTTAACCACCAGCGTCATTTTGGAAAAAATGTTAGGTGTTGTTATTATGGTGCTACCCTTGTAGGACCTATTCTTCTGGAAGATAAAATGGCTGCATTTAAAAAGAAATATTTTTCTACGTCTTGTTGAAGAAGTCTTACTCTCTCATTACATGAAGCGCTTCTTGTGACGATACTGTGAGGGTTCAAAGTCGTTTTAAAGAACTAAACATCCTAGCAAATGGATTAGAGCCGTGGTCTTCCAACATAACCTCCATGGTTTTTATTTATGGGGAATAGTAAAATATACTGTTTACAAGGAAAAGCTTTGTCAAACTGATTGAACATTGTCACATACCGTAACAGCGGCAAAATATTCAGAATGCTGTCTTAGAAGTAAGCAATGACACGTTATTAAAATTTCCCTTGTAGTGAAAAGAATAGTGAGTTTTTTTGTGAGTTTACTTCTTACTAACTTTTCTACTAATCAATTACCTTGCTTCTGTTGCTTTGGTGTGTTCTGTGTGGTCTTACTAACATATTTTATACCTCATCGCTGAAATATGTTTACTGTTTTCTTTTTTCAGGTGAAAATGGGTTAAACAATGTATTGAAATTTTTAAACAGACAGACGTCAACTGCCACTTGTTTGTCAAACTGCGTTGCAGTGTAAAATAGATTCGCAAATATTCCGAGACAACCAATCGGAAACTTTGTAAACCATGCAGGTTTTAACCCATTTCTTTGTCTTCGTACAGTGGTTTTCGTTACTTCGAGGGTTGCACCAATAATATGGAGGTGGTGATCTCTTTCTTTACCTTTTTCATTGTTTTTGAGTCACACATATTAAGTCTATCGTATTTTAGCCAGTACATAATTTTTATTCACCTCAACATTCCCATACCAGTTTAAATGTCACTGATATTTATCAATGATTACACTGATTTTCCCATTTATACAAAATAAAAACCTATGCACATTATCAAACACAGGTTTAAGTTTTAGTGCACACTGATGCCAGATTGTTAAAAGTAAAGTAAAATTATTCAATATTTAGAAATAATATTGACTAGCATTTGGATAGATTATTTATGTTTGTTTATTGTTTAATAACCAATTACTTCAACATTACAAAGATAAATGATTTTAAAAATTTATATATTAGGACCTTGAATAAGTTCTTGCTGTTTTTTTTATGAAAATTAATGCTTCGTTTAAAGTATGTGGTAAGAAACATTTCACTCAAAGTATTGCCCATCACTAGCCACTACTTTCTCCCATCTTTCTGGCAGCATATGAATTCCACGTCAGAAAAACGACACTTCTTTTGAGGTTATCCAAGAATCGACCCATTTTTTTTGTATCTTCATTAGAATGGAAGTGCTGCTCAGCCAGGCCATGTGCCATCGAATGAAACAAGTGATAATCAGAAGGGACTATGTCCGGTGAACGTGGCGAGTGGGGCAGCGTTTAATTTAAGCGTTTCCAAGTAGGTTTTTACCGGTTTTGCAATATGTGTCCGAGCGTTGTCATGTAACAAAATCACCTTGTCTTGTCTCTGCTCGTATAGCGGCCGTTTTTCCTTTAAGGCTTGGCTCAAACGTACCAATTGCAGTCGATAGCGATCTCCCGTGATAGTTTCGTTTGGTTTAAGCAGCTTATAATAAATTACACCCTGCTGATCCCTCCAAATGCAGAAGAGAAGCTTGGAACTATGGATATTTAGTTTTGCGGATAATGTTGACGATACGATGCAAAAAACTTTTTCTTTTCTTCCAGTGAAGCAGCCGTTCACACGTAAACAAACGCCGTTCGACGTGTCTCGGCTTCAACTCATATGGTTGCTTCTGGATCATTTCTAACGCTTTCAAATGTTTCAAAACTGTTCTGTCATCTACTTGTAATGATTTTGAAAGTTCAGCTAACAACTGACATGGATCTTCGTTAAGTAATTCCTTCAATTATTTGTCTTCACACTTTTTCGGTGCGCCAGAGCGTTCTTTATCTCCAAGATCAAAACCATTATTTTTGAAACTTCGAAACCAGTGTCTGCATGTTGTTTCCGACAGAGCATGCTCACTGTAAGTCCCAACAAGAATTCTATGTGTTTCTGCTGCAAATTTCTTTTGAACAAAATAGTGCAATCAAATTTACTTTGCACAATTAACTTTACTTGGCACAAAACTCGACATTTTTAGAACTAAGAAAAAAAACGTTACACTGTGGCGAATTAACATACACTGAAGTTCAAGCTTACCGACAGTACTTCCTTGTAGACGCATTACCATCTGAAATTACATGCACATAGTCCTGGTGCTACCAGCTGTTAGAAAACAGCGAGAACTTATTCAAAGTCCTGATATTTTAAAAGGCATAAATATGCAAGTTCAAAAAAAGAACAAGGAAAATTGATATTAAACATTTTTCTTTTAAAGGAAGTAAAAATTAGAAAAAGGCACACAGAAGTTTTGAAAGTCGTTTTTTCCAGCACACCGCAATATTATATACAGTGTAATGTAAAAGTCAAAAAAATCTCATTATCAGTGATTTAGGAACATTTTTCAATTTTTCGATGTCATAAACCTCTATGATCGGCTAAATGGTGTGGACAATTGGGTTTGATTATTAGTGTTAGCCTTTTATCATAGTGTTAGCCTTTTATCATATTTAGATCTACAGCTCTGAAGAATCCAATAAAGTTTGAAACATCAGGTGAAACATGATGTTTATTATTTTTTGTAGAAGTGTCTGTTTAACTCGACAAGATATGAAAGACGGAAGGTTATTGCCGTAATTCTTATTTAAACTAAAAATGTCGAACTTCAAAAAAGCACTATCAGTGTTTGCTATCGTGTCTACCATATCACGATCGTCGCTTATAACTTACATCCTTTTTATGCACATTTCTGAGTATATTGACCATTCCCTACACTTTACTAACTTCATTACTGCTACTAAATCAGTAAAGTCAAGAAACATCATATTCGGTGGACAAAATAGACACTAAAGTAGGTCGCCAAAGTCATACCATTTACGCTAGGCGACAAAAGAATGTAATTAAAAAAATAACATTCTAGAGTAATAAATAAAAATAAAAAAATTGTTTAGGGTAAAAAATCGTCACTATTTTGTCCATGGAACAATAATTATTTACATCCCATAAAATAAAATATATTTACTTCTTGCATAAAATATTTTCGTTTTTTTTTTTTAAATCTACCTATACATTTTTTAAATTATGTCATATACTAATGCACTTTAGAATATCATAATGTTTACGTTTTTTTCGTTTGTTTTTCGAGTATTTTTGACATATCTAAAATGATATGAGTGACTTATAATTTTTTTAACCATTGCAGCCTACCAGGAAAAGTATACATTTTTTAATGGTCGTATATTTTTGAGATACTTTTTTATGAACCATTTTATTTTTGATAAAATGTGTACAATGTTTAAGGCGGTCTAGATTATATTAGGCATACAATTATTTTTTTCAATAATGGATTCCGAGTCCTATAATGATTTTACTTAATTGTTTTTTTTTTTTTTTTGAAAATTCAGGTTAGATTTAGCTAATATGTTGGTAACTTATACAATATTTATACAATAATTTCACCGGAAACAGTATTTAGAACTATCGGATTATTTCTCCTACTTGATTGATGATTATTTTAATAGCAAACAAATGCCTGCCTTATCGATCAAGGCCGCCTTGATCCATATTTTTAATGTATTTTTTTCTGTCTACAAAAGCGTTTGCAGGAGCAGCAAAAGGTTTTTTAGTATACGTCTTTTTGTTTTTTGGTACATTGAGTATAACCTAGTAATTGTGCAGTATTTTATTTATTTCTTTCTGTTGTTATTTGTTTTAGCTACTCACGTTCACATGTAATGATTGCTTTTTTCTCTCGCACATAAGTTGCATTGCAATGGCACATTTTTAAAGTCACGATCGGCACTATTTTATTACGTTTCTGTTTTGTTTTTGTTTAATTTGGTTTTAATATTGAGTATGTTAGATGATACATACCCAGCATGACCGACATTGTTTTTTCTTTGAAACGGAGATGGGTTGCGGAGCGAAGGTCCCCAGCCATCTTGGTTTTTCTTTATTTATTGTTCACTAGGCAGCACCTCACTCACTTTAGGTGATATGCGCACTTTATTATAGCACACTGTTTTATTCACACTATGTGTATATTAAAATGCACCAGTTTATGTATGTTTGTGTGACTGAGGATACATGAGTTGAGTATATTGCTTATTACTACATATTATATAAGACTGAAACGCCGGCCAGAGTTTAAGAAGCCAGCGCCACTGCGAAAAATCTTGGAACTAATTACTGTGCCATTACTTCTCTGTTGTTACGTCATTTTTAATGTGCTTACGTTCAGTTTGTTTTGTTTTATGGTTTCTGTATAGTGTTTTATTATTTTTTACCTAAAGATACCATTTGAGATAATATTTCAATATTAAGGTTTGTCGTTTATAAGTTGTTAGCATAATTTTATTGGTTTTCTATTAATTTTTAGTACTGATGGAAATGAGATAAGAATAAATAAGGTACACTTTTAGGTTTTGGATGAGTTGATGAACAGTGAGGTACACAACAATACTGAGTCGTTATAAAAGGAGTATATTAATTTTTAATGGTGCAACACACAAATAGAAACCAACGGACGTTTCAATAAACGATGGCACAGTAATTAGTTCGTTGAGTGACCACCGGGTGGTGTATCACTTATATTGAATTCCCTATAGATTGACTCATACCTTATCTCACTTCTATTTCGATTTCAATATTAATATACTGTCAGTAAAACAAATGAACGACGCGTTTTCGAAATATGACATAAACATATGTTTTTTTAAATGGAAAACCCAGTCTATTTTCATATATTTAAATGGCTTTGTTTTTTCTGATTTGTTTGATATAAATATGTATAGTCCTTCTAATTTTAATTGAAAATGATAAATACGCCTGGGGAACAAAAAAAGCGGTGCAACTTTATGATTCCATGGGCGTGCATATATCTTTTATAAATTCGAAAATTGTGAAATAATTTTTTCATTCAAATCAATATAAGAGATTAAAATTAGCCTGCATACAAAACTCTTAATATTTGTAATATAATTTGCTGTAAATAATGCTCATTTAGCCAGACAATCTCAAAAAATTGTCTGTGTTAATAAACCTAGCTGAAATACACGTCACTGGCGCCTTAAACACGTAGAATTTCTAAAGTCGTACATCATTTTAACGACGTAAAATGATGTACGACGGCACAGTGGACCGAATAAGTATTTGGATGTATTACAAATAAATCAATCCAATAGTATAATGGTCGGCATTCGCTTGTGCATTCGCGGCATCGCGTTGCCGGCTCTTCAAAATTTTCTTAAGTATAGTAACATACATTAAGTTGTTTTAATTTATAATTATTTTTTCCAGCAATTTTAAACGCTTTATTTTAATGCTAACTAATAAATTTATATCTATGTATTTTTTTTTTAAATATTTCCAAACTAGTTTTCTAAGAACGTCACGAACTAACAGTTTACTGAAGTATGAAGTATACTTGTATAGTGAGCTTAGCAATTTTAGAAAATATATCTGACAACCTTGCTTTTTTCTACCTATTTTCAATTTAGAATGGAAATAGAGTATGTATTTTTTTTTCTATTTGGGAGTGTGGGTTTATCATAAATATGTATCAGTTATAAATTATACATGATTAACATGTGTAATTTGTTTCATAAGGAAAATTTCGAAATATTTTATGATATTCTACATCCATGTGACCATAATTAACAAAAAGCGACCTAAACTGAAGCAAATGACGTTTCTGTAGGAAAACTGCTCGTTTTTTGTTCGTAAATAAATCTGTGTAATTTATCACAAGCTTGACTATGCCCATGGGTAAGAAAACTATTTTGTGAAGAATTATGTTTTTTCGAAAAATGAAAAATAATAAAGTTTAAAAGAGTGCGGTTCCTCATCTGGGAACACACCGTATACAGTTCTTCGTATATGTTTTTCTGACAGTATATCACAGAACTATTTAAAAAACGGTATAAAATACAATTCTTCGTGTTTTTTCATACCTCCAAAAATAACTGAGAAAAGGCCTGGGTAAACATACAAGATGTCACTCAAATGGGTGGTCAAAATATAGGAGAAACATAGAACAAGCAATATAATGCCGAAAACCTTAATAAAGTTTTTCTGAAAAATATTTCCCAATGGTGTTACACCCCAGGAGGAGTGTGTAATTAAGTAAGAATTTTACAAAACAACTTAATTAGGGTTTTTGACATTATTTTGCTTGTTCTGTATTTATATTTTGACTATCCATTTTAGAAACACCTTGTGGGATGAATAACATTGTACTTATAGTATCAACCATTTAAGTTCGTAACATCATAACATATTCGGCAATTTTTTTTTTATTAATTTCAAATTTTAATTGTAAGGAAAGATCAATAAGATAACTATTAACATTTGTATTATCGTCGTATACAGTGTGGAACAGCCAAATGGAATAAATTCAGTAGCTCCATTATTATGCATTTTTTTAGAAAATCCTGAGATATGTCAATTTCCAATTCTAAAATGACATCTTGTGACGACCAATAAATTTTCAAATTGGAAGTAGGGGCTTGTGATACTTCATTTGAAAGGTTTTTTCATTCTCTATTCAAAACTGCTATGGTTTTAAATTTTATTGCAGAAATTAACAAGCAAAAAAGTTTCTCCAGCGTAGGAAATTCGTTACATTAAAATAAAAAACAAATCATTATTTATGCAGCAGATGTTCAGAATGCATGCCTCCAGCATCTTGACAGCATCCTAGACATAAATAGAACTTTCTTCTAACGTTAGTTAACATCTGCGGGGTAATCGACCTAATTGCAAGTGTTATTTTTCTTCTTAAGTCAGCTAATTCGTCGGGTTTGGTTTTGTAGACCATACTTTTTATATATCCCCATAGGAAGAAGTCTAACGGCGTGAGATCAGGTGATCGTGCAGGCCATTCTACAGAACCACGTCTCCCTATCCAGCGATTTGGAAAGATTGTGTAGAGATATTGCCGGACACTGACTTCGTAATGTGCTGGTGCACCATCCTGCTGGAACCATATTGCATTACCTGGAAGTTGTGGGTTTCCTTCAGCTGGATACAAGTTTACCATTGTCGGTACAATATTATTTGGAGCAGCGCTAAATTAGTTTCTTCATTCAAATTGCCGTCAATGAAGAAGGGACCAATGATATTTTCTCCAATTATTCCTACCTAAACATTAGCTTTCTCAGGGTTTTGCGTGTGTAGTTCCCTCATCCAGTGAGGACTTTTCTCGACCAGTAACGACAGTTTTGGCGATTAACATGGCTGTGAAGTGTAAATGTAAATTCATCCGAAAATAAAACATTTTCAATTTGTAAAGTATTGTCATCTATCATTTGCATCATTTGTTCACAAAAGAGAATTCGTCTATAAAAATCGTCTTCCGCGAGCTCATTAGTTGGTACCAGTTTATATGGGTGCATCTGATTTTCTGTCAATACGCGGAGAATCGAGGAATGGCTAATATTTAATGCTGAAACTGTTTGACGACTCGACGTATGTGGATTTTTTTCTAGCATAAGCATTACATCCAATTTCTGATCATCACTGAGTTTATTGGGAGGATTTTTCTTTAGCTGCCGTACATGTCCATGTTCCCTAAACTGATTTTCTATTTTACTTACGGTACCTTGAGATATCGGCGGCAACACCGGATATTTTTCTTGAAATAGGCGAACAACTTCGGCGTGCGTAACGAATTTAATACGCTGGAGAAACTTAACTTTTTTTCTTGTTAATTTCTGCATTACAATTTAAAACCATAGCAGTTTTGAATAGAGAATGAAAAAACCTTTCAAATGAAGTATTACAAGCCCCTACTTCCCATTTGAAAATTTAGGGATTGTAGCTATCACCTGAAGGGTGTTGAATTTAGGGATGACATTTTTAAGTCGCAAGATGTCATTTTACAATTATAAAATGACGTATCCCAGAATTTTCTAAAAAAATGCATAATAATGGAGCTACTGAATTTATTCCGTTTGGCTGTTCCACACTGTATACGAGTCAGTGTGTGACTTTTTAAGGGCGTTTGAAGTGTCGATTAAAAAAAAAAAAAGACACCTCAATCAAATTTTTCAATTCTCGAATTTTAGCTTTAATTATTTTATTAACAGTAAATATATACACTAATGGAAAAAATTAAAGGGTCAAAAAAATTTTCCGAGTTTTTTAGTGATTTTTCAGAATGCTGTATAAGTGAAAAATGGTGTTATCGAGGTCTAAAAAAAAGCATTTTGAAGCTTCGTTTCTGGTTTTGAGATATTTCGGCGAAAACGTTTTTAGAGCTACATGTTTCAGCGCAATTTTAGGAAGTAGTGTGAGAAAAAAATTTTGCGAATTTTTTCGCTTTCTTTTTCAAGTCCACAAGCTTGAAAAAATTGTCTCTAACTTAGCCATGGTATGGACCGGATAGCTTGTTTATTCAGCTTCAATTTGCTTTTTTTTAAATCTTGATACGACCATTTGTTGCTGAGATATCGAACTTTAAATCAAAAAGGACCCTTTTGTCTTTGATCGACGATATCTCAGCAACCAACGGTAGCACAGAAAATATAAGGGCAGTTCTGAAAACTGGCATAAACACCTTACAAGCTTCTGCTGCGATTTTTGAGGAAAACATTTTTTTTATCCTTGACATGAATTTGAAAAAACAGGAAAAAAACGGGTAATTGATGGTATTTCAGAATATCATCGGCTGAAATTCAAATCTTCATGAAATGACTAATGTTGCGTGTGCCTTTTACAGTTGAATATACCCCCAAAAACCATGCAAAGTTACATTACAATCTAACGAACCGTTTTCTTGTTGCAAACGGTCAAACTTTTGAAAAAAATTAAAGGGTCATGTTTTTTGAGCTTAAACCTGTCCTAATCATGGCTAAAGTGAAAAAAAAATTGTTTCGGGCGTCCCCACAATTGTTTCCGCAAATACCGTTGAAATTTACAAAAAAAAAAAAATAAAAAATTTTTACCTAAAGGCTACCAAAACTTGAAAAAAATGTTGATTTTCACTACCGTCGGCATTAGCATTTCCCAAAGCGTACCACGTGGAGGTTGCACGATCGTAGCTCTAAAAATTTTTTCGCCGAATTATCTTAAAACTAGAAACTTGAAGCTTCAAAATGCTTTTTTTTTAGACCTCGATAAGACCATTTTTCACTGAGATACAGCATTCTGAAAAATCACTAAAAACTCAAAAGATTTGTTTGACCCTTTAATTTTTCTCATTAGTGTAGTATATAATAATACAGTTTGATATAACAATGTAGTATTATATTGACAAATATGCAGCCGTTATCTCATTTATATCTGAATACAAACCAGTGTAAATTGTTATTATCCAACATTTTTTAAGGCCGCCATCTCAGAAACTCAAGTAATTTCACCTGAAATTGGTATTGAGGAGTTTCAAACGGTGGCTAATATATTTATTTGAAAAATCGACCCCTCAAACTCCCTTAAAATGGAAATCGCACGCCACTGAGATTTATCAAATGTTACTACGTCCAAACAGTCACATTATCGATTTTTTTGTAACGCCAAAGTTAATCATATATTAATTAATGAAAGGGGTGTTGCTATCTTAAGTGGGTCCCACTGTTTATAATGATTAGGGTTCGGAAAGTTTGCTGTCACGCGCGTTAAACTGCGTTCCCGCAGCGGGATGGCGTACTACTGCGCATACGCGGGTCCCGGCGTTTTGTCGGGTAGGGTTAATGCCGTACGTAGCACGGGCAAGATAGAATACACGTGCATATAATTTACAAGGCGCTTAAAAAATACGGTTTATACTTTAATTATCATAAGAGTTTTATAGTGCTGACCAGGCGTTACGGCACAGATTTCCGGACCCTAATAATAATCTTTAGCGGAAGATTTATGGGCAGAGACTAAAGAAGTGCAGTTTTTCCGATCTTGAGAATGGGATTATGGGGTATAATGCCATCCATTTGAATGTACTAGGAATATTGCAGTCAAGGGATTTCGATAAGTGAACTTCTCTCAGATAAATGCGAACCAAATATGAGAAAAGGGGGGTGAACCAATCGCGAACTAGGTGTTCCACAGCTCGATGTACTCTCAATCAGTGGCGGTGCGTGATATTTCAGTTAGCCATATCTTGAAAACGACGCATGGGACCCACTTCACTTTTTAGGTGATGACTATACACCTCTTACAGAAAGGATTTATAGTGAAAAAACCGTCAGCAAAGTTTGCGAAAAAAATTTCAAAAACACTGGAGCACTCCCTGGGTTCTCAGTAACGCTCTGTGGAATATTTGCAGTATATTTTTTTTCATAATCTAGAAACAAATATAAGGAGAGGTTTTTCGATTTGTTTTTTTTTCAAAAAGTTATGGCCATTTTAATTTTAATTTTATAGGAACATTTTGTTTCCCAAAATTAAAATGGCCATAACTTTTTTGAAACAAAAATATTTTGTAACAAATCGAAAAACGTCTTATATTTGTTTCTAGATTATGAAAAAAAATATACTGCAAATATTCCACAGAGCGTTACTGAGAACCCAGGAAGTGCTCCAGTGTTTTTTGAAAATTTTTTCGCAAACTTTGCTGACGGTTTTTTCACTATAAATCCTTTCTGTAAGAGGTGTATAGTCATCACCTAAAAAGTGAAGTGGGTCTCATGCGTCGTTTTCAAGATATGGCTAACTGAAATATCACGCACCGCCACTGCTCTCAATTGAAATTAATATTTTATTTTGTTTAGGAAAGTGAGTTAGTACTTACAAGCTGAGTTGGTACAGTGAAAGTAATACATTCCTAGATATACAAAAATGGATATTTACCAGTTTGCCAAAAAAGATCCAATTAATTAAAGTTATCGTACATAATATACAGGGTGGTCCATTTTAATCTCCCCACCGGAATTTCTCAGAACCTAAGCTAGATACGAAAAAAACGTTTAGACAAGAGTTGGAGGGGGCAGAGGGGGGCCACGCACTGATGCCAATGACTTTGACCTTGAACCTGATTTTCAAGGTCAGTATTTTTTTTTTAATGGGAACCTACTTTTGACCCCGGATTTGAAAAGAGAGGGAAATTTTACTTTCAAAATGGTACTCGTCAACAAGGTCATGGCAAGGTCGGAAGGTCAAATTTTCGAAAATTATTAAATAACGAGGGCTAGCTGGGGATATAGATTGGAAACAGTAAAATTTCTGATTAAAGTTGTCAGGGTCGAATAAGGTGACTTTCTGATACCAATGACCTTGACGTTAAACCCGATTTTTAAGGTTATTTCAAGGTCAAAGTGATTTATCAAACGTGAAACCCTACTTTTGACCTCTGATTTGAAAAAAAAGCAAGAGAAGTTCGTCGAAAATGATGTTTCTGTCAAGGTGATGATACTAGCCCTCGTTATTTAACAATTTTCGAAAATTTGACCTTCATTCGACCTTGCCATGACGTTGTTGTCAAGTGCCATTTTGGACGTAAAATTTCCGGCTCTTTTCAAATCCGGGGTTAAAAGTAGGTGTTCCCTTTAAAAAAAAAAAACACTGACCTTGAAATAACCTTGAAAATCAGGTTCAAGGTCAAAGTCATTGGCACCAGTGCATGACCCCCTCTGCCCCCTCCAACTTTTGTCTAAACGTTTTTTTCGTATCAAGCTTAGGTTCTGAAAAATTCCGGTGGGGAGATTAAAATGGCCCACCCTGTATATTGGTAGTCGGTCGGTGATCGAAGTTGAAGGCATTTTTAACAAAGCATGCAGCTGTTGGTCAGGGTTGCAAATGTTGAAGAGGGTTCTCACCACTGGAAAACCTAGAAAAGTCATGGAATTTTAATACTTTGGTAAAAGACAGAGCATTTATAAAAAAGACCCAAAAATATGGATTTTTTTCTGCCAGAGAATTGTCTATTGGAAAATTAAAATTATTTTCAGTGTTTACCAGGTATGTTTTGCTTATGGTGAACCTGTTTATAAACAACATCAATTCCAAAAAACTATAATCTGGAAAACCTTAAAATGTTATCCTCAAGGATTGGTGGAAACCCTGTAGAAGAAAAAATTAAATCGGAAAATGAAATATGATCTCGTTACAATTGAAAATATATTTACTACCTCGTTCCTATTTGCACATAAACTGAATGGACCTTTTTAAAATTATTGTCACTGAAATTGGTATACATACAGGGTTTTTGTTTATATTTAATTTTCTGTAATATCTTTTACGTTTATCGAAATTGACAATTAAACGTCGTTTTGCGACTTTCTTTTTTATTTAACGGTATTTTGGACTCAAATAATAAATATTTATTTCCTAAGATATTTAACAATTTATTCTCAATATTACTCTTCCAGCCGTCGAATTTGTTTATTAAAATATGAGGGTTGCCCGTTATATTCCGGGATTTGAGATCAAAAACAATTTCAATTTCAATCAATAAAAGTGGATTTATTGTTTTTCAAAATAATTGGCATGTGGATCAACACACTTCTGCATGTGTTTGAACCAATCTTTGAAGCACTTTTTCCACTCCGATTGAGGCACCTCTAAGATATGCATTTTGAATGCATGGATCGCTTCAGGTATTGAAAAACGTTGCCCTCGCAATTTATTCTAGGTATGCGGGAATAAAAAGAAGTCATTGAGTGCCAAATCATCAAAGTGCCAAAGTCATGCGATCGTATTTCTTTCAATCAATCGTTTATGAGCGATTGCCAAATTGTGTGGGATCCAACGCGAACAAATCTTCTTGACGGCCAAATGTTCATGCAATATTGAATGTATGCTGGTCCCGCTAATGCCCAAGGATGCCTCAATATCACGATAGTTAATCCACGTCGAAAATTGTAACAAGTAGTGGCTCGAAAATCTTCACGATTAATTCCATCTTTAGCCGGAATGATTTACTGTAAACAACAAAAATAGCGCTCGTACGTCAACACGTTCTGAGTACGTCTATCGTCAAAAATGTCAAACTTTACAATCAATTACAATTACATACGATTTACAAACGTTAGTTGTCAGATGGCAGCACTTACTTAGCACAATCTCGAAATATAAAAGGCAACCCTCGTAGACATGTTGGTGTTGGCAAACTTGACAAAATTTGTAAAATAATTTGAAGGAATGTAAATTGAATGTAAGATGGTTATTTGGTAACATAGTTTACTTTATCGACCAACACATAGATCAACTCATTTTTAATGAATTGTCAAATATAAATCTAATAATCAGACACTAAAGGTCTATTCTGTATTTCGTACTATTAACAACCTCGGTTTCTGATTGGCTACAACGGTTATTGGGGGTCCGTACGACCCAAAATGATACAGAATAAACCTGAATTAAAATTCATAAACTAATAATGAACTATTGTAGTATTTTCTAAAAGGATGAAGAACACCTTTTCTGCAACATCACCTATCTTATTGTTAGTTTGCAAGTGAAAATGTATGATTTGGTACATGTGTTTGAGTGAATGTTTAATTTTTGCAACAGTAGTATTTGAACTACTCCATGAAGTCTTAATATTAGATCAGGTAACTGAACATTCCACAATGCATCTGATTACACTGGTCAACAAAAAAAAAATCAGAAATTTACTGGGACAAAAATTGGTCTGGGGGAGTTCACTAGATTCTATTTTGGAATCCCTTTTGTCCCATCAGACCTCGTTTTCTAGTAAATTGCATTTTTTGTGTGAAAATAGCCACAAAATATAACAGTTAAAAAAGAATCGTTAGGACGAATTTCTGACTTAAAACCTATGTTATTATTATAAATAAAATTTCTAGCACTAGCTTCCTGCTTTAACCATTTTGAGCCATAATTTTAGTCAAGTTTTCTAAATTTTATTTCAAATATTCCGTTTCATTCCATTTCAAAATTTACCGTTCGTTTAAGAGAATAAGTCAAAACAATAATGCTGAGCATGATTTCCAAAGTCAACTGAAAAATAAAAAATACGTATCATAATTTAGAACCGTAATTTAGCTAAAAATGGACATTTCATCCTCTTTTTTTTGTGATGGTTATCACAAATCTGGACTCCAAAATAATAAAGTCAAAGAAACTAGTTCAATATGGTGCCTTAAGTTAGGCTTAAATATCCATTTTCTAAAGAGTGACCCCAGAAAACAAGCTTTTTTGGCCTGTTGTATATATGTAAATGCTCAAAATTTTCGTCTCATCATAAGTTAGTGCGAAAAACAAGGTAAAAGGAGGTAAAAATACCTCGGAAACCATATATTGTATGTAGTAAAACAGCCTTTTTTTTATTGGGCAGTAGCAATTATGCTTTTTCTCGCATGTGCGTAATGGAAAAATGGAGGGTTAGTTAACCCTTCATTTAAGGGGATGCACAGGGTTTGGAGCAATAAATCTTCTTTTTTTGCACTAGCTTATGATGAGACGAAAATTTTGAGCATTTATAAGTTGAATTTCCTCAATTCCAGGTAAAGTTACAAGTGTTTGAAAAACAGGCTAATTTTGGGGTCACTCTTTCCTTTTAGATAACAACAAAAAAATTCTTAGGACCATTGGTTACAAAATCTAACAAGATAATGAGGAAAGGAAAGATACAAAAACATTATTTCCTAATCACAAGACTAATTTTAAATCTAAAATAACCGAATCTAATTCAGTACAGTTTAATAAATATAGGAAATATATTTAATATAATAAAAAAGATTTCGCTAAAAAACTATATAAGACTATACTATCGATGGAGATTTTACTGTGAATACAATAAAAATATGTCCATTCAAGATGCAATAAAGGAATAATGTTTTTGTTGTATGTTATATTAAATGCAAAGAGAAAATATGTAGTGTTTGTCACATGTCAGATATATTGGTTAGTATATTTCTAGACTTTCTTTTATAATAACGATTTTGAACAGACAACATTTTTTTTTTAATTGGTTGACATTTAAGAACAAGTCAATACATCAGACAAGTTTAATGTTGGAAAACAATTATATCATATATCTCTTTTATAATTGTTGAGCAAAGATTTTAAATTGGCACGTCTATAATTAGATATAATTCCTTACTAGCTTCTAATATAGTCTAAAATATCAACTTTAGATGTCGAGAATTGTAGCGTTGCATGTATCTGATTGGTGTGAAGGGTTAGAGACTCACACGGATCTCTGAGAATGGCAGTACGTGTGAAGCTGGATCCCCACTAAACGAAACAGTAAAAAATGAATCCCAAACATATCCTCTTCTAGTACAAAATATTAACGAGTCATCAAAGAAAAAACGTCATCAAAGTTGGCCGAGCAAAAAAAAGACGTATTTATATTCTTAATCATAAGTTTATAACCTTATTGAATTGTCAAGGCTGTTACATCATGTGACAGCTATTATTTATTTTATAATCGTGACGGTCACTTTTCAAAAGTTTGACAACAACAATGTTTCGCTACGAGCTTCGACATAACTGCTATTTCCATCTCTCTCGTTCATAGCCAGATTTGATGACTTTTTTTTCTGGCTCATTTTAGTTTTCTCATAAACCCTGTCAGCAGTTTTCGTATTATAAACCGCCTTCTTCACTGAGAATGTCAGTTTGATAGTTCTGTGCTATCTATTAACGTCGTGTTTTCACTTTGGTTTCCGAATTTTTGAAGTTTTTTTTTTTTGAAATCAGTACATGTGTGTGAGTATATTTTTGAAATATTTTTGAACCTCCAAGCATTTTTGTAGCGGAGACACATAGTTTTTTAAGTTTCATTGGTAAAAGTAATACAAGATTATTACAATTACTATTTTTTTTTCCTTGATTTTTTGCCTGACATGGTCCCTCAGTTGAAAGGAGTGAGTATTTTGTCTCTGTTGTGTGCAAGTAGTTACAAATAGACGTTGTAGATAATGTGTCGCTTTGATTATTAATTGTCGAACAGATATTTACCAAGAAATATTTTTCCCTAAACGTTAATTATTTGATCAGGTTTACCAATTATGGATTATAAAAATGATCGGTAAGATCCTATCTCTCGACATATGTATATCACACTACCGGTGATATTGAGTAGTTATGAAAAAGCCAATTTTTTTAAATCACACGTTTTCATTGAACGTAAATAGAAATTAAACACATGAAGTTTCAGCATGAAATGTTTGTTTCAAAGAGTATTGTTCTAAGTACGTTTTTTTCTTTCCAATAGTGCCTGGAGATCCGCAAGACGTCAAGGTCACTCCCATAAATTCGACGACAATCAAGGTTACTTGGAAACCCCCACAGATTCACGAACGCAATGGTATTATATTGGGATACCATGTACACGTACAGGAAGTGAAAGACGAGGTAAGTGCAGAGTAGGGACATAACCTTTTGTTGCATACCAGGGCCACACTTAGGTTCTGTAAAGTCGACATAAAAATGAATAATAAAACTCAAAAAGGAACTTACCCTAACAAATTCGATAGTTATTGTCTAATTGGTGCATTAAGGGGTTATACAGGCTTAGGGTTTGCTGAGTCTCATTATTAATGGAATACCCTGTATTCTTCATATATGTGTCCAACTGTATAATAACTCAGACGGGTGGCACTATTTCGGTTAACCAAATGACTGTGCTTCTACACACAATCTTTTAATACAGAATTTTGGGATAATTGATACTTTCTGTTTTAGGGCAAAAACTTCCTCAACGAACCGATGAAATTTAATGTCGTCGGAGATTCTCTGTTAGAAGTAAACATCACGAGTTTACAGCCGGACACAATGTATGCTATACAAGTTGCGGCCCTAACCAGGAAGGGAGATGGAGACAGAAGCCCCCCGGTGAACGTCCGGACCCCAGGAGGTGTGCCTAACCGACCACCGTTGACATTGAAGTATGTTATATAAAAACCAGCACGTAAATTATGTTTAATCTCGAGAAATATTCCTTGGTCTTCGTCACTCACTAGTCAAATATGTTACATTGACGAGCTCTTATAAGATCTAAACTTGGATCTGTGGCTTTTGACATGTGAATGACAAACAACGAGGAATATTTCTCACTTCATCTTTATGTTGTTATAAATATATATATATTTTTTTGTAGGATTATTGAACGAGAACCAACAGTAACAATAGAATTAGAATGGTCCCGACCTTCACAAACATATGGAGAATTAAAGGGTTATCGTGTGAGATATGGAGTGAAAGATCAGTATTTGAAGGATGTTAATCTTAAAGGTAAGTGATTGTTATGAATTGTTCTCTTTGTCACCAGTGGAGGCTCGTGGGTGTGTTACATGGGTGGACACAGGGTGTGTCAGTAGGATTACTTATTAGCTACCAATGGCGCCGCAGGCGAAAATTTTTAAAATTTTCAAGGTCATGCGTTTTACTGACTTCAGAATTTCAATGAAAAATTCTTTTATACAACTTTCACAAATATAGACTTTCACAAGAATAATTTTTGGGATTTCATAGCTTTTTGAAATAATATTTAGTCACGAATATTGGCTTAAATATTTAAAAAAGAATTTGATGTAGGTATCTTACCGTTATTTGTAGAGGAAATCAGCTCGCCTGTCCTTATTGTTCACAAAAATGTTAATCGCTATTGTTCGCAAAAATGTTAAAAAATAATTCATTAGTCCCGGATTTGTTTCACAAAATTTAATACAAGTAATTATTTGGTTTAAAATATGTCTGTTTTTATCCACATTTTCATTGTGACGTCATATATTTTCACGATAAGCACTATCAAGCTGTTGCCTTATGTCTACCTTTCCCAACACACTAAAATCTAAGATGTTATGTAAATATTTTTCATTGTAGCTAGCATGTTTCTTAGCTCGTTCATTTAAATGTTTTAAATCACTCACCCCTTCTTGAGTCCATGCACTTTGGTTGCCACCCCTCACTAAACAAATAAAACAAAACAGTTTGTTTCTTGGACACCCACACTTAAATCTGTCGTAGACACTACTATTAAAATTTCGCGATTTCGAATCGCGAATAATTTCGCGATTTTCCTACGTCTGTTTTGGAAATAATCAAATCGGGTATCGGCCTTCCTAACCGTTTAATTTCCGTTCGGATCTCGTATATAATATCTTTATTAGTCAATAAAAATTCCACCGAATTCATTTTGAAACGTTTCACAATCAAAAACAGTAAAAACACACTTCTCAGCGAAGAAAATAAACAATCACTAAAAAAGGTCACTCAACAAGTGTGACCCGTTCAGCTGATTTTCGAACGATTTAACGACGTCTCTCTGCTGCAATGGTCTCCAAACATTACCAGTCACCGAAAAAGCCCGATTAAATACGAGGGCTGGGAAACTGTGTGCCCTCGCCCACGCGCGCGAAATGCGAGGAATTCAGAGTACGGTGGCTCAGTGCTCGATCGATAGTCTGTCATATATATGTGATAAAAATCATTATTTGTGGTATAAAAGGAATAATAATTAGAATATGAATAGTTTGTCGTATACAATTAATTAATATTATTGTAACAGTAATTTATAGTAAATTAACACAAAAGAAATATTTTCTATTGAAATTTGGGCTGGGCACGTGCCCCTGTGCCCTTTATCACCAGCCGCCACTGTTTGTCACACAATGCCCTGTTTCCCATACTTTCCCACACCTAAACACAACTGTTAGAGTATGGAGGTTCCATTCTCGGGGAGCCTGAATTCATGCTTTCTGATGTCATTTCAGGAAGCCACGTCACCAGCTACAGAATAAACGACTTAGACCGAGGCGTGGAGTACGAGTTCCGAGTCGCCGGCCAAAATCACATCGGCATCGGACAGGAGGCCATAAAGTACATGCACACGCCCGAAGGGCCGCCCACTGGCGCGCCGACGAACATCACCTACGTCTTTCAGACGCCCGACGTCGTGTGCATCTCTTGGAACCCCCCATTCGCGAACAACGAAACGGCTTGATACTCAAGTACGACATCCAGTTCCACAAGAAGTCCGATCACAACAACATCATCGTCCGCAACGTGACGCACACCAAGGCCGTCTTCACGAATCTAGAAGAGAACACCGAGTACGTGTTTCACATCAAGGCGTATACCAGCCAGGGGGCGGGGCCTAACAGCGAGAAAATCACTATTCAGACGGAGAGGGACATCGGAAGGGCCCCTATGTCGGTGAAGGCGGTGGCGACGTCGGATTCGAGCGTGGAGGTCTGGTGGGAGGCGGTCCCTTCCAAGGTCATCGGGTACAAAATATTCTACACGATGACCGCCGTGGAAGACTTGGACGAGTGGCAACAGAAATCCGTAGGCCTGACTCACTCCGTGGACCTGATCAACTTGGAAAAGTACGCGCAATACGCCATCGCGGTAGCGGCCAA
Source organism: Aromia moschata (assembly GCA_029963805.1). Taxonomy (NCBI): domain Eukaryota; kingdom Metazoa; phylum Arthropoda; class Insecta; order Coleoptera; family Cerambycidae; genus Aromia; species Aromia moschata. Next base: position 83,133 of record JAPWTK010000087.1, on the reverse strand, counting down.
GACTAAATCGGGTCTGGGAAGGCTCTCGGAAAAGGTAACTGTCAAGGTGAAACCCGAAGACGTGCCGCTTAACCTGAGAGCGCATGAGGTTACCACGCACTCGATGACCTTATCCTGGTCACCGCCGATTCGCTTGAATCCTATTAAATACAAGATATCGTTCGACGCCATCAAAGAGTTCGTCGACTCCCAGGGAATCACTCAGACCCAGGTCATACCTAAGGTGGAGATAAAACTGAGCGCCGATGTCAGGTCGCACACCATCAACGAATTGTCGCCGTTCACGACCTATAATGTTAACGTCAGCGCTGTGCCGACGGACAACTCGTACCGCCCCCCTACCAAGATAACCGTGACCACGCAGATGGCGGCACCACAGCCGATGGTGAAGCCGGATTTCTACGGGGTGGTCAACGGCGAGGAGATACACGTCATCTTACCCCAGGCGTCCGAGGAGTACGGTCCCATAAGTCATTACTATCTGGTAGTCGTCCCAGACAATAAATTCAAGATCCAGAAGAATCCGGATCAATTCTTGACGGACGAGTTGATAGCCAACGTGGAGAAAGTTCCGCAGAATCCTAGTTTACCTTATATCGCCGCCAAGTTTCCTCAAAGGAATATACCGTATACATACCACTTGGGTACGGGCGAAAAGAGCGATAGTTTCGTGAACTACCGACTAGAACGTGGAAGGAGGTACAGGATATTCGTCAGAGCAGTCGTCGACACTCCTCAGAAACACTTATATACTAGCAGTCCATTCTCGGAGTTTCTTTCATTAAATATGCGTGAGGTACCACCTGGTGACCCACCTCTAAGACCTGACCCGAACACTCCTACTGATAACGACGTCAAGGTTAGCAGCCAAAGGAAAGAAGCCGGGGTATTATGGGTGATAGGCCCCATAATAGCCGCTCTTCTCTTGTCCTTTATACTAGTCGCCTTGTTCATCATACGAAAGCGGAGGCAGCCTTGTAAAATCCCGGACCAGGCGGCGGTCACGAGGCCTCTTATCCAAGCCGACATCAACAACACCATCGCTCCTAGTGATCCCGTCGAGATACGCAGGCTGAACTTCCAGACTCCCGCGATGGTGTCGCACCCTCCGATTCCGATCTCCGAACTGGCCAGCCACATCGAGAGGCTCAAGGCGAACGACAACCTGAAGTTCTCACAGGAGTACGAGAGCATCGAGCCGGGGCAGCAGTTCACCTGGGACCACTCCAACATGGAGGTGAACAAGCCGAAGAATCGCTACGCGAACGTCATCGCGTACGACCACAGCAGGGTGATCCTTCCGAGCGAGGGCGGCATCTTGGGGAAGGATTACATCAACGCCAACTACTGCGACGGGTATCGCAAGCACAACGCGTACGTCGCCACGCAGGGACCCCTGCCGGAGACCTTCGCCGACTTCTGGAGGATGTGCTGGGAGCTGAAGTCGGCCACCATCGTGATGATGACGAAACTGGAGGAGCGCACGCGCATCAAGTGCGACCAGTACTGGCCCACGCGGGGTGCGGAGACGTACGGCTGCATGTCCGTCACCATAACGGACACGCAGGAGCTGGCCACGTACTGCATCAGGACGTTCCAGGTGCACAAGGAGGGCTACAGCGAGCGTAGGGAGGTGAAGCAGTTGCAGTTCACGGCCTGGCCGGATCACGGCGTGCCGGACCATCCGGCGCCGTTCCTGCAGTTCCTCAAGAGGGTGAAGAGTCTCAATCCGGCCGACGCCGGTCCTATCATTGTACATTGTTCGGCGGGCGTGGGCAGAACAGGTAAGTTTCTTTATAAGTGTACACCCTAGGAAATTGCACCTTTACATATTGGCGAACAATGTGTAGAAGGGAATGAGTTAAAAGACACCGGTAAGGACAGACAAAGACAGTTAGATGCCACATTGTTTACTCTTGTGCACGTATTAGAAATGTATGAGACCGGCGCGTAATATAAATTGGAGTGGGGTGTTACCTACACGCCTATCGCCGAATTTAAATGGAACTCAGTACTTTTTCGCAGCTATGGATGTGTACATCGACTTAGCTGTATAAAACGAAATTCTTACACTTAAAAGAAGTGTACGAACAAAATTGTATTTATTTTCAAATTTTTGTATTCCTTACCTAACCGGTCTGCAAGAAAATAAAATTGAAGTTCTATAAAAAAATGAAAAATTAAAAATATAAATCAACCCGGTTATAGGACGAAAGAAAGAAAAAATGCCCATTGAATAAGTGGTTCAAAAATGTCGCCCCTTTGTGCTTCGGAAAAACCTAGTCTATCGTAAAACTCAGTTCTTACGCGTTCTAACTTCTAACACTTCAGGAGAAATATTATTCAGGACTTGTACAATTCTGGCCCGTAAATCATTTAAATTTCGTGGTCTTTCATGTTCATGTCCGTAAACAGTTTGTTTTATTTGTTAAGTATTTGTTGGCATTTAAGGAACCACTTATAAAAAATGGCCCAACAATCGAATCGCCTAAAATACCACCTCAAACATTTAACTTCTCGGGATACTGCGTACGCACAGGAATACTCAAGTGTTTATTTTCCGTAGACCAAAAACGATATAATAATTCAATTCACACGTGCGCATTATAATTTATGGGCGGGGCGTCCCGCCTACATATTTTATTGCAACCCTATCACGAAAGACAGAGAATAACGCTCATAAAAGTTTTAAAATGCCATGTCAGTCTGGCAACTATGGATATAATATTTATCTTGTCAGTTCCCTTTACTCGATGAGTTTATTCTTTTCTATCTTTTAATGCTCGGCTTTGAAATCTTGGATTTTCCAACCCTGTATAAGGATCTGATAACTAGAGCTCGTAGGTTCATAGAGTTCATGCGAGCGCGGAGTGTAACAGGACCATAGTCAGTTTACGAATGAAAATGTTAATATGTTCACAGAAACTATGTTGCATCATAGTACATTATTAAATAATATTATTATTTATTACCAAGCGCGAATGTCACAGGGCCGACACTGTGCATGTCCTGCCCTTGACTCGTTGGCCTTCACAGCTCACAGCTGACTTGCAATACGAAAACTGCGCTAGCAATTTTATGTATTTATGGCACGCTGTAACAGACAGTCGCCGGTATTGCATCACGTTAATACGTTTCGTTTTTACGTATTCTCCGTGTGTTTAAATGACTTTATAAATGTTGAGGGGAAATTTATTATTAGTTGAGGGGAAAAGTGAATAAAGCGAAGTACCATGCCAAAGGTGAAAATAAATAGACGGGAAGTATTTCAAACGTGGTTTGACAGTGATCCCGAGGGTTTTAAGGACATATGTACGTATTCAAGGAAATGACCTTTTTTGTACTGTGACGACTCCGTATTTTTCTATGAACTTACAGAAGCCTTTGTTGCAAGCAATATTCCATTAAACAAACTAGAGAACCCCAAGTTACATACGTTTTTAGAAAAATATGTGGACCGAAAAATTCCTCATGAAAGTTTGTTAAGACTTGCATATTATGTCGATCGGGTTTACAACAACGTGCTTTTTTAAAAGGTGAGTCCCCTCGCCTTTCGCCATTGGGGTGATTTTTTAAAAAGTAAGACCCCTTGCCTCTCATCATTTTTTTTTGTTGGTATTAAGGTTTTACTCTTTTTTTTTTTTTTAATATCTGTTCTTTTTAGTTGCGAGTAACCTTTTAAAAAAAGCACCCCGATGGTGAGAGGCGAGGGGACTCACCTTTTAAAAAAGCACGTTTATATGGATATTTTATACTTGTGACGAGGTTGACTGCTTGTACCTCTAAAAAAAAGTATTTATTTTAGTCAATTTGGAGGTTATGTCTTAATACTCGGCATATGAAAAAATTGTAATATCCAAGACGTTTTCAGCACACCAACAAACATAATAATATAACTTGGAATCTGTCATTTCTACTATAAAACTTTTTTTTACTTTGTTTGAGTAATCTTTTAATTTATGTAATGTCACATTTTGGTCATGTTTTTTACCTATTTTTTTTTTTGGAGGTTATGTGAAAATCTATCCGCGAATTGTTACTTTTGATCACGTATTCGGATAGACGCTCCAAAATATATATACGCATGTTTGCCAGCTTAAACTTCTAATTTACTTGATAAACATATTTATGTTTTTCAATTTCAAGATGTTTTTTGAGGTTACGTCATATTTTTTCCTGCTCTTTTTTGTACTTGCAAATTTATGCACCAACCAATGTCTTTTAATATATATCTTATTAATATTATTTTTTTAGCGTTGAAAAAATTTGTCATTTAACAATAAACAAACACAAAGAACCCATCCAGATGCTAGTCAAATTTATTTCTAAATACTGAATAATTTTATAACAATCTGGCATCAGTGCGTTCTAAAACTTAAAAATCAAAGTGTTTGTAAACTACTAATAGGTTTGAGAATCACAAATCTAAAAAAAAACGAACAAGGATCTATAGTTTATTTTTATGGACCTTTCTACAATAGGCTTTACAAAAACACAATTATTCTTAAATGACGTTTCATAAACGTATTGTTTTTTTGACATCTGACATTTTTCAATGTTTCCAACCAAGTTGCCAACTTAGACACTAACTTAAGATCAAGTCTTAGATCACTTAAGATTATAAGACAATTTTATTGGCTTCAATGGCTACCTTTAACAATTATATGTCCTTGCAGGTTGTTTCATTGTAATTGATTCCATGTTGGAGAGGATACGTCACGAGAAGACTGTCGACATATATGGCCACGTGACCTGCCTGCGTGCCCAACGAAACTACATGGTTCAGACTGAAGACCAGTACATATTCATTCACGATTCTCTATTAGAAGCTTATATTTGCGGCCACACCGAGGTACCTGCCCGCAGCTTACACGCACATCCAGAAACTGATGCAGCTGGAACCAGGAGAGAGCATATCAGGCATGGAGCACGAATTCAAGAAGCTCGGCAACATTAAGACTGACTCCTCGCGTTTTGCTACCGCAAATTTGCCTTGTAACAAACAGAAGAATAGACTGGTACACATTTTGCCTTTTGAAAGCACCAGGGTCTGTCTGACTCCCCTGAGGAACGTCGAAGGATCGGACTATATCAACGCCAGCTTCATAGACGGGTATCGGTATCGCAAGGCTTATATAGCGACGCAGGGCCCCATGAGCGATACCACGGAGGACTTCTGGAGGATGCTGTGGGAGCATAATTCCACTATAATCGTCATGCTGACGAAACTGAAGGAAATGGGAAGGGTAAGTCTACTTATAATGCAATGTTTTGTTCAAATGGGGTTCGTGTAGGCATGAAAAATTAAACACACTAACAAAACTATGTCAATAAGCTTGTTCCCCGAGTGACGAAAAGGGTTAGTTTGGTGGTTGGGTATAGTGGGGTCCGGGGGTTAGGTATACCCATACGGTCGCCATATCTAAGGTGTTGTTACAAAGATTAATAATCGAAATATTCACCATTACTATCTATGGTATTTTGCCATTTATCGGGTTGATGATGAATGCCTTCACGATAGAAACTTGGTGGTTTCAAAGCAAAATAGTCGAGCCATTTTCGCACATCATCAACTTTCGTGAACCGCTGGTCTTTCCAATATGACGACATTGATCTGAGTAAGTGGTAATCAGAAGGAGTCAACTCTGGACAACTTCCCAGCCTAAGGAGAAGACGAGTTCCTGGTTTGGTTTTGCTGTATGTGGACCAGCTTTGTCATGCAGCAGTACCGCTTTCCACCTTCCTTGACTCATAAATGGTCTTTTTTTCCTCACTTCCTTCACTTAAATTTATCAATTGGGCCTGGTAACATTCAGCTGTGACAGTTTGAGCAGGTTCCAGAAGCTCGTAGTACATGACTCCTTTCCAATCCCACCAGACACACAGTAACACTTTCTTGGCATGAATTTTCAGTTTTTCAGTTCAAAAAAAATTCTTTCTTTTGTACCGGGAAAGCAAATTCATGCAGATGTCAACTCGTCGGTTTTTGTTTTTTTTCCGTCAGTTTATGGGGAACCCATTTTCCTTCCTTCTGTATCTTTCCCATTGCATGCAATCAAAGTGATATTGCTTGGTGAGTAACTCCTAACATTACTTGGTGAATAACTCCTAACATTGCTTGGTGAGTAACTCTTAACTGTTTTGCAAGCTATTCTTGAGTTTGACATTTTGATCTTCATCCAGTAAAACTTCAAGTTCTTCGTCTTCAAATTTTTTTACTGTACCTGGACGTGGATTTTCCTCAAGACTAAAATTTCCATCATGAAATCTTGCAAATCACTTTTTTTACTTGGTGTTTTCTTAGCTGACAATGGCAAGTGATAATGCATTTGACAAAACGAAGATTGTTCCTGGTCATCGCCAAATATGCTACAGCCACTTCTGGAACCTCTTGCAGCTTTCTATTAAGTTGGGAGCTGCTTGTTTCATCCCATAATTCATTAAATTTCACATTGGTGTCTTCTGTCATTTGTAGCTGTGATATCCACTGATCTAGGAGGGCTCGTGCCAAAAAGACTGGCTGGATGCTTTCCTGATCATCCTTCCTCTCCTTTCCTTCATCAGTTTTCTTGATGAATTTGTATTACGCATGACCCTTCACCAAACAAACAGAAATGTTGTTGGTGACAGTCACATCTGCAATCTGCTGCTTCTGTCATTCCACAGGCCACCCCTGGGTGAACCACAACCCACTTAATATACCAACCATCCAAGCCGTCTCAGCTAGATACTAACTCTAGTGACAGCGGACATAGTATCATCTCCAGCGCTCTACTTGGTATTGTCTGCATTGCACCAGTTATGCTTAGACATGCAGTTGTTTGTACTTGGCTAAGCCTTAGTTTTGTTGTAGTTTGTTGGCATTTGGGACACCAAGTCCTAGGTTTTCCCTATGGTTCTGGGGCACTTCTCTCAACAGATGTAAGCACTGGGGCACTTTTCTCAACAGGTCAGATGGAAAAGGAGTAAAGTTCGGGAACAGGTGTAAGATGGAAGCGCACAAAGTGCTTCTGTGGTTCAGTTTTCCTTTTCTTCGTGAAGAGAGCAGTCTCTGTTTTCCTGAGGTTTACAGATAGTGCTCTCTGCGTAAGCAATTTTGTAGAACCCTTCGAAATTGAGGTGGCACAGGAGGGTGTCTAAAACCAGGTTCCACAGCATTGGTGATAAAATACCACCCTACGAACGTCCTTTTGTGACCATTCCTCTTACGAGTTGTCCTCTGTGTCTTGTGCTTTAGGGGTAGTATAATCCATTTCACCGTTTTCGGGATGTACTCAACCTCACTTCCTTCCAAATGTAGCGATGTGCTAAGCTCAACATTCCTACCAAGTGCGGCAGTAAGTCATCTAAGCCCCATTGTAGTAGAACTGGATGGATACCGTCAAATCCCGGTGATTCGAATGCTGCGAAACCTTGTATTGCTCATCTCATTTCAGATCGTTAGGTACCATCTGGTTCCCATTTTTTTCAGTCCTGGTCTAAAAGTGTAATTGCCATTTTTGTTACCAACAGTTTGTTCCCATCACACCATCACTTACCAATACTTTGAGTAAACTAGTTTTTATGTAATTTGCGGTGCGATTTTTTAGGAGAAGTGCCACCAATACTGGCCCAGCGAGAGATCCGTTCGATACCAGTGTTTTGTCGTTGATCCCATCGCGGAGTATAACATGCCGCAATATATTCTGCGGGAGTTTAAAGTCACCGATGCCAGGGACGGTTCGTCTAGAACGGTGAGACAGTTCCAGTTCACCGATTGGCCGGAACAGGGCGTGCCGAAGTCCGGGAGGGATTCATTGATTTTATCGGACAGGTTCATAAGACGAAGGAACAGTTCGGCCAAGACGGACCAATCACTGTACACTGCAGGTTAGTTGATGTAAAAATACAAACTTATGAAAATAAAATATATGTATATATATATATTTTTTTGGGTATCATTTAAGGGAAATGTGGGTTTTATTTCTACTATATTATTCTCTATACCATATGAGTGCCTTGCAAGTAGGTCGGTAGGAGTGGTTATGGATAGTGGTAATTTTATTGGATAGCAGCATCTGTGATGTAATATCTCGAAACCTGTCATTGGTGACAAATACGTTAGACACGCCCACTTGCCATGTAATTGGTTCACTTAGTTTTACATTAGCTATGGTAAAGGAAAGCTATCAGTATAACTTTAGGTTCTATAGAGTGTCCGGTAAATATGCGACAATATTCTAGGAGCATACACAAGTAAAAACAACTAGTTCTTAAAACATTTTTTTCTCATATGGTGCCCGCTTACTGAGATATAAAGCCCCAAAGAAGTACATCTGCGGTCAAAATTATAGCAGTGGCAAAAAATTGCCTATACATGGTTTACTTAACAATACAGTGAAGTTATTTTTTACATTACTTTATAATTATATACTACTAATCTAGTGACCTCCTGGACATAACAAATTTAACCATTTGTATTGTTTATAATTCAGAAACAAGAAAAATAGGGTAGACAAAATAATAGCGGTGGTTAACGAAAGAACCAAAAAAAAGTATACCTAGGAATTTTATCTACATATTTATTTATTATAACCTATGTGTTATTTCATGTGTTGCTAAAAGCTATATGTATTTTGCAGTGCTGGCGTTGGAAGAACTGGCGTTTTCATAACATTAAGCATAGTTTTGGAGCGTATGCAATATGAAGGTGTTGTCGATGTGTTCCAGACAGCTAGGATATTAAGGACACAAAGGCCAGCAATGGTCCAGACAGAGGTAGGGAATGATTTTGTTTGGGTATATTTATTCTGAAATTTATCAGGTTAAGTTTATTTATTATATACCAGATTGTACTGAAGGTCTGAAATGGCTGAAAGTTTAAAAAAACATTTCTATTGTTTTGTTATATTTTACTTTTTTAAACGCTTCTACTACTACTACTACTTTTAAACACCCCCACTCCCTCCATATGGGGCAACATTAAAATTTCTAATGGGAATCCCCATTTTCTGTCGCATTTTTGGATTCCTTATAAAAAAGTAATATTCAATCCTGAATTTAAAAAAAAAACTATGATTGTGATTCATAAAAAATGAGAGTTGGTTATCTTTGAAAAACCTCTTTAAAAGGAAAAAAACGTGCTCGAATTGATGAAGGAAGCTTGTCTTGGCAGAGTGCTAAGGTAATCTTGTTCGAAGGCACTCTGCAATACTTCCTGTGTTGTTGAATTTGAAATATTACGTATTCTTTCGTTTAAGTCTTCAGTAATGTTGGGTTTAGTTTTATAGGCTTTGTTTTTCAAATATTCCCAATAAAAAAAAATCAAGAGGGGTTGGATCAGGTGACCTTGCTGGCAACTATTGTGCCTCCATCAAGTGCATAGTTCATGGGAGTACAAAATTTAAGCAATTGAGCGAGTGGGTCAGTACATACATATCTTTGTTGCCATCACTAAAAACATATCTGACTCAGATTAATTAAATAAAATACGGCAGAGTAGGAACAAAAATTTAGCTAGTAGATAATAATTATTAGACCACTTCACTTGTAAGATTATAACCTTGTATCTCTCACCCTTTTTGAGTAAAAAAAAATCAAACTTTATTAGCTAGTCTGTCGAAAAGTGTTTCAAGACTTAAGTTCATATTGTGACATTTTTGAAGTGTCATTAGTAACAGCTGACAGTTATTAAGTTTTTATACATACAATTCTTTACTAACAGGTAGCGTACCTGTTAGTAAAGAATTGTATGGAACGACAGATTAACATTCTAGAAGTCAGATGAATATTCTAGAACATGTAGAGACTATAAATAGTGGTGTTGTTGCTAGGATATAGTTAGTTGTGATTCAAATGTTACAGAGTTAAGGTCGAAGAGTTGTAAAGTGGTAATAAAAGTGTTAAGAAGTTGAAGAAGCGAATTATTTGATGCGAAATACATAATACAATATGAACTTTTTTACATATAAATCTGTTTTTCAACGAAACGCCAAAGTCCTGATCTAATAAAATGGGTCACTCCGTATATTTCTAATTTAATTTTGTACGTATATTTTTTTCAGGATCAGTACCAGTTTTGTTATCGAGCTGCTTTGGAGTACCTGGGGTCCTTCGATCATTACGCAAACTGAAGATATTCTTTTTTTATATATAGATTAACGCATATAACCCATTTTCAACTTATGTTTGTAAATAATAGTGTGAAATTAATTTTGTATACATATTGTATCAAGATTGTTACTGCCAAAATGTACTACTATAAATAGTAAATTGAATAAAAAAAAATAGAGCAAGGTTTGTCGTGAATTCAGCAGTTACGAAATCACAACTGTCGGATTCAACAGAACTGACGGAGCTACTGTGTTCAAATAAATTCTCGATTAAGGTAGGTTGTGATTTTATTATGAAGCTGGCAATATCCTCGATATAAACGACAAATCACTGGGGATACTAACAGCATGAGTAAGTAACAAGTTAGGATCAACCACTTGGTTGGTAGACGCTAAATTTGTAAATAAATTCAATTAATTTCTTTTGTGGAGTTCCCATCTTGACTGCTATATCGACCAGCCCCGCCGGCAAGGAAAGTCCATGTAAAGAATTTTGCACGAAGGTTTGACAGTGTGTTCCTACTTAAGGGGTAACACCACCGCAACAGCCTAAAAAAAAAAAAATGTTTTTTTTGACGATTTTTTTTTTTCGAATTGAAGGAAAGTTAGTAAGAAAAAAACGCATTGAGGGTGTTATTGCTCATATATTGAAGTTACAAAACATTTTTTTTTCATCCATAAATAAACTGCTCGTCCAAATTAGCGTAACACTTTTTTGATGAGCGCCATTTTCGTTCTGTTTGAGCTAGAGACTTGCGGTTTGAAAATTCCGGTAGCATATAGGGTTGTTTTTAATGCCCTGAAGTCTGTACACTGTGACTTAAACGGTTCGCCGTCCACACCCCAAAAACCAACCCCATGTCGACATTTGAATTCACAAGATTTTGATGGCAACTTCAGAGTCCTACAAGATGGACTAAGAAGGATGCTGTCTGTTAAAAACCCTATTCTAGCACACATTACGATCTCCCTAACAAGTCCTGAGCATTTGGTCGCTGTCCCATTTCTTCAACCCATTTCCAGCCCCCGTGATTCATCCCTCTGCAGTTATGCTGGTTTTAACAGCTCTGACCACTGGTTGTCGGATTCATTGATCCAAATGCTGATAAAATCAATTGGTCTGGGGTGATACAACCAATTTTCACCCACCCTCTCTGTTTTCACCACGGTTGGGGGGCTACGTTGGCAGTTGCTTGGTCTCTAATTCATGCCCTAGCATCACATGAAGTATCTCGAATTTGACTGGACTCACTGAGGACCTTCAATTGAGCGCCAAAAGTAAAATTCCACCCTCCAAGCTGCCCCTTGCAAATTTGCTCCGTTGATCAGATGTAAGCAGGTCTCTACACGTGGGGTGAATTAGAAAGAGTTCCCGAGTAAGCCTGAACCCATTCCGGACCACTCCGAGTAGTTCATCTCTTTCAAATCCTTCCTTGTGTTCCAGCACCCTCTTTTTTTAACACCCTGAAAACAATTTTTGAGTGGGCGAAAATTATTAAATGAGAGGTCGTTGGGTGGGTGCAACCTTCCTTTACACTTCCTTTTCAAGCGTTCCTTGCAGCTTGGGCAAGCGAACGCCCGACTTTCCCAACGCCTGGAAGGTAGGCCACCCTTACAACTCCTGTCCAGGGTCACATAATTTTTTGGAGTTTGACAAATACTTTTTTGACATTTTCAATTCATTAAAAGATTTGTTCCGTCTTGCATTTGAACTCCGTAACCCAGTCAGGTTTGTCTGTTACTGTTAAACAATGTTCTCTCCATCAACAAATTCCTAAAACACAACTAAAAGCTGAAAAAGGTCGAAATTCGCTGGCAAAATTTGTGCAAAACCGACCCCTCCGTCACCCGCTTTGTAGTGACACTGGACAGGTGTTGTTAGGCTTGGTCTCTAACCAAGCGACTGCCCACGTAGCCTCCAACAGTGGTGGAACCAGAGGGGGGTAGGTGTATCTGTGGTCTGGAGGGATGTTTGAATGGCCTGCGGGTGAAAATTGGTTGTGACACCCCAGACCAATTAATTTTAGCAGCATTTGAATCAATGAAACCGCCAACCAGTGGTCAGAGCATGTTAAAACCAGCATAACTGCAGAGGGATGAATCACGGAGGCTGGAAATGGGACAGCGACCAAATGCTCAGGACTTGTTAGGGAGGTCGTAATGTGTGCCAGAATAGGGTTTTTAACAGACAGCATCCTTCTTAGTCCATCTTGTAGGAGTGTGAAGTTGCCGTCAAAATCTTGCGAATTCAAATTTCGACATGGGGTTGGTTTTTGGGGTGTGGACGGCGAACCGTTTAAGTCACAGTGAAGCGACTTCGGGGCATTTTAAACAACCCTATAGGCTACCGGAATTTTCAAACCGCAAGTCTCTAGCTCAAACAGAACGAAAATGGCGCTCATCTAAAAAGTGTTATGCTAATTTTGACGAGCAGTTTATATTGCAAAATGGCGGCGCTAAAGTCATTCTCCGCAGACATATTGTCGTCGAGGCGCTTCGCGGCACGCAGCAGAACTGGTGCAAATGTTGATTTGGAACATAAAACATCCTCTTAATCTTCATGAAAATAGCACGCACAGAATTTTAAAAATTTCGATTTTTGTGTAATTGGCATGTTTTTGAAGAAAAAAGTCAATTTCTCGACGAAAAGGACAATTATTTGTTTATAAAAATTGTTTGAATTTACTTATCGAGAAATCCGTACATGTTTCACTTCAAAATGTTGTTTTAAAGATGTGCTTAAAATTTCAAACGGAAATATTGAAAATTGTTGAGGTTATGCTGCGTACCGTTTTGAAAAATCGTGTTTAATTCGAGGAAAACGCATTTAAAGTTTTAAAACGAATTGACATCAAAAAATGAGAAATTCGACTGTTTAAATTTTTTTTACCGTTAATTTGGGACTAGAAAGCTGCCCTTCCACGTTCAAATAGTTCTTGTCTCCTTTTCCGATGATTTAATGCTGGAGCGTGCCCCTTTTGCCGCATCAATCAAAGAACGCTCGACATATTTGATGCGAGTAGCATCGGCTACAAAGTAAAAATTGTATGACTGCACACCGATATTCATCTTCAGAATTTTCATAATTTGTAAAATGCTTTTCAAACCAATCTTCATCCTCTTCATTCTCTTCAGACCTACATTACGGTACTTTCACTTGATTTTTTTTTAAATCCAGTAAACATAGTTTCTAACGACATCTAGTAGTGTATTAAACCTACCTTACACGATCAATATTATTGTGCCAATATCGGATATTGATCAATATATTGAACGTATAAGGAGTATATTGGATTATATACAGTGTGTCCCAAAGAGTTGGAAATAGTCCCGTATAATCAAAACTATTAGTATTTCCAAAAAAAGTTTCCTACAAAAAACATTGACATCACAAACCGCCATCGACTAGTCAAAACGACGTCGACATTCTTCTACAGGGTGTTTCACAAATCAGAAAAAACTCTTTCGGTTAAATGGCAACATCGCTTAATTCGCATCTAATCAAAAAATGTTATAAGAAAAGTTGTTCAGAATGACGAAATATGGGGGTGTACGAAAAATCAGCGCGATAGTCAAATGTTTGCGATTTAAGGCTGCTGGCCCAAAAAGTTTGAAACAGTCCCGCAGAATCGAAACCATTAGTATTTCCAAAAAAGTTTCCTACAAAAAACATTCGCATCACAAACCGTCATCGACCAGTCAAAACGACGTCGACATTCTTCTACAGGGTGTTTCACAAATCAGAAAAAATGTTTCGGTTAAATGGCAACACAGCTTAATTCGCATCTAATCAAAAAATGTTATTAAGAAAAGTTGTTCAGAATGCCGAAATATGGGGGTGTACGATCAGCGCGATAGTAAAATATTTGCGATTTAACGCCCAAATTTGGCCCAAAACTTGGAAACAGGCCCGCAGAGTCAAAACTTGCTTGAAAAAGTATTTTCAAAAACAGTTTCCTACAAAAAACATTCGCACCATAAACCGCCATCGGCCAGTCAAAACGACGTCGACATTCCTATCGGCCTGTTTCCAACTTTTTGGGCAGGGTTAATTCGTAAACATTTGACTATCGCGTCGATTTTTCTGAACAACTTTTCTTAATAACATTTTTTGATTAGATGCGAATTAAGCGGTGTTGCCATTTAACCGAAACATTTTTTTCTGATTTGTGAAACACCCTGTAGAAGAATGTCGACGTCGTTTTGACTGGTCGATGGCGGTTTGTCATGCGAATGTTTTTTTGTAGGAAACTTTTTTTGGAAATACTAATAGTTTCGATTCTGCGGGACTGGTTCCAACTTTTTGGGACACACTGTATATAGACATCCAAAAAAAAACGTCATCAACTCTGGCTATGAACTTGACACTTATGGTGGGTTCATGCAGAAATTTTTAGTAATAAGAATAAGAATAGTAATAAGCATAAAAGTTAAACCTTCGTTTTATGATGACCCAGTTCATGCAGTAAACATAATTTTTAGTAATAATTTTAAAAATAAGGATTTGCTGCATGAACTGGGTCATTATAAAACGAAGGTTTAACTTTTATGCTTATTACTATTCTTATTCTTATTACTAAAAATTTCTGCATGAACCCACCATTACTCGACAAACGTCAGTGTTGAGACAAGGTTCCCATGGCGGGTTGGGGCGGCTGTCACTAGCAGTGTCACTTTTTAACGCACCAATTAAAAAAATAGCTACTGAACGCCCGCAAGCATCGGTAGCTTCGTCTATAATAAAATACACGAAATTGTCCGCAATGTCTTCGCGTATTGATGTCAGCACATTGTTTTAAACCCGATCGACATATGCAAGTCTTAACGTACTTTCATGAGGAATTTTTCGGTCCATATATTTTTCTGAAAACGTACGTAACTTCTCTAGTTTGTTTAATGGAATATTGCTTGCAACAAAGGCTTCTGTAAGTTCACAGCAAAATACGGAGTCGTCGGCGCTGGACGAGGCATGGCTTTTTCAGATGTCTTGTTACTTTACTTTTATCTGAAGAATCTATGCGTTCACACACAGTACAAAAAAGGTAATTTCCTTGAATACGTATGTCCCTAAAACCCCCGGGATCACTGTCAAACCACGTTTGAAATACTTCCCCTCTATTTCTTTTCACCTTCGGCATGCTACCTCACTTTTATTCATGGTATGGTATGGTACTTTTATTCATGGTATGGTACCTCACATTAATATTTATAGTTATTTAAACACACGGCGAATACGTAAAAACGAAACGTATCAACGCGATGCAATACCGGCGACTGTTTGTTACAGCGTGCCATAAATAACTTTAATTGCTAGCGCAGTTTTCGTAATGCAAGTCAGCTGTGAGCTGTGAAGGCCAACTAGTCAAGGGCAGGACATGCATAATATTTAATAATGTACTATGATGCAACATAGTTTCTGTGAACATATTAACATTTTCATTCGTAAACTGACTACGGTCCGGTTACACTCCGCGCTGGCACGAACTCTAGTGATGATCGTGACGTGACGTGCGCGACATGATAGCGTGACGTGACAAGCGTGACATGAGACTTGACGAGTGTGACTTGTCGGGTGTAACGTGACGTCCGGGCCGTGACGTGACGTGACGTGACGGGCGTGAAGTGACGAGAGTGGCGTGAGGGGCGTCACGTGTGAATTGTGAGAAAAATAATGGTTTTGTCATCGCCTAATCGTACACACAAATGAGGAGTTTTGCGAGAGCTCTTACCAAAAATTGATATTTCTATTTCAACTATTCTCTTCCTATACATGGCAAAAGGAGTTCAATGAATTATTAGGTGTTTGAGCATAGTTTGAAAAACGTGGGAAGGGATGGAAAGAAAAGTATTCAGTGTAATTTTTCGAAAAATTGTATTTCATGTTATGCCTGTATCATCAGTTTATTTCCTTAAGACCGCTTTACAGTTCGCAATTTTTATTGCCCAAGAGATTTCGATGTTATTTTATAGTTGTCAGCCACTGTTACCAAAATATAACTGATAACGCATTTGCTACAAAAAGGTTTAACCAATTTAAACAAACAAAATAGACATGATCGATCTTAGTTAGGGAAAATTCAGAAAACCACAAAATTCAGAAATTTTAGATATCACAAAACACAATACCAACGATGGCACGGCCCGTTGAGGTTATGTCAAACGGTTGGCTACATGTAAAATTGCAGTTAGCCGCAATAATTATAGCTCCGGGCTTGAAATTTTTATCAGCAAGAAATTGCACGAACAAACATAAATACGCATGCGTGCAAAAAAAGATTGCTGCAATTTTTCTTGCTGGCAATACAAATTGCGAATTGTAAAGCGGCCTTTAGTGTCTGTGTGAGTGCAATAAATATTGTATTGATTATTGGTTTTTATTCATTTAACACAGTCTTCCAGATATGAATTACGTAATGTCTAATCGGATTTCTTACTTGATCTAGTCGCTTTCTTCTTTCTTCAGAAGTGGAGGTTGATTATTAGCTAGAACGCAACACACATGTATAATATTATCTATATGCGGTAACAATTCTGCATTAATGTGTTTAAGAATACCAAACATTCTTATCTTTTGAATACCGCGTTCAACATGTCTTCTTACAGATTCCACTTGATATCCCTCTTCTACTTCTTGTTCTGTAAACTGAGAATTACGACAAAAAGGCGGTACCAAGACCGTGGCATTTCTTTCTGCCAACTGTGCCTCTATTTCTGGGAACCCTTTGTCTGCCATAATAACGTCTTCGGGTTCGATCAAATTTAAGAAACCGCACTCGTTTATTACAAAGCCATCTGTCGTCCTACCCTCATACCCACGCGATACAAATGTTATGAGACCGTTTGGAGCGATCGCAATAAGGAACTTGACGGTATATCTACCCTTATTGTTGTAGAAGAGCAATCTTTGCTCCACAGTTGGAGGAGCGTCGCATGGTAACTCTGTACAGTCGATTATCGCCCTACAGTTTGGATAGCGGCGAAATGCAGCGGGTAATGCATCTTTAATCGTTGCCCTCGGAAGCCAGAATATCCACGTTTCGGTTCCTTTAGATAACGTCGTCAAAACGTCAACGAAAACCCTCGACGCAGTCGTCGAAGAGATGTTAAAGAGACACCCGAGCGCACCAAAGGAGATGCCCAACTTCATCTTCATTAAAAACAAAAGCAGCCGATTTTCTTTGCGTAATACTTTGAAGTAATGAGGTTGTCCGTAACTACCAGGCGCAATGAAATTTAGCAACGTGTGGAAGAAAGACAGAGACACTCCTCCAAACTGTTTCATGATCGCGTCTGTCGTGATATCAGCAAAGCCCACAAATCCTCGAGGCAGTGCTTCTTCTGGACCTACAGCTTTGTCCTTCATATAAGGTTCCATCTCTAATTTCGGTCTTGCAGGTACAAATGGTTTTATCACAATATTGGTTTGTGAAGAAGCTTCGTTACCGTTAATGGAACAAAATAATAATGGCGGTTCTTCTTTATAAATTACATCGATATACTCGGTTTGAACGCCAGTATCTTGCGTTGTCACCTGCTGTTCTTCCATTTTTACGTGAATATTTGCTCCAGTTGGGGGTTGAAAAGTACAGCTGCTTGCGCGATTTCGCGCTCGTTGATACCGCGCCATGCGTCCTTCAGTTTTTCGTCGGTCAGCGTCAGAGAAAATGGATGGGACGTACGCTGGACTTCTTGGATCGTTCGATTTCTTTCCGCCAGCGAAATGGCTGCTGCATATTCTTGAATTTTTAGTCGGCAACCATTGTTGTCCACTTTTCCTGGCGGAAAAAAATAATAATAATTGCATTTTGAAAATTGTATGATGCGAAATTCTTTGCTAATTCCATAGGCGCATAAAAATATAGGGTCCGAAACTTCATTATATAGAGACATCCAAAAAAAACGTCATCAAAGTTGGCCAAGAAAAAAAGACGTATTTCTTTTCTTATTCGAATTTATAACCTTATTTACTTGTCAAAACTGTCACATCATATGACAGCTATTGATTATTTTACAAATTGTCACAGTCACTTGTCAAAAGTTTGACATAACCGAAAAGCTTAGACATGACCGCTATTTCTATCTCTCTCGTTCATAGCCAGAGTTGATGATTTTTTTTGGATGTCTATAGTATTAATACATACGAGGTGTGTACATTAAAGTAATGAAACTGGCAACGTAGCACCCACTGGCAACACTGCGGAGACGGAACTTGGAAGGGCGATAGGTTAACACGTAATGCACCTTCAGGCCAAGTTTGACCTTAAGAGTAATTTGTTTGTTCTTTGTGACTGTTTTCGTAATTTTGAGCAACGGTGTGCTATCAGGTTTTGCTTCGGACTTCGACTCAGCGCAATGTATTCTTTTGAAAAACTTCAACAGGCCTACAGTGACTGTTTTTTCGAGAGCTCAGGTTTTTCGGTGGTTTAAGGCATTCTCTGAAGAAAGAGAGTCGACTTAAGATGAACTACGCGGCGGAAGGCCTTCATCTTCAAGAACCGGTGAAAATGTCGATAGAATATGGGATCTTGTGCGGTCAGATCGTCGGTTGACGACAAGAATGATCGGGAAGAGTCAAATTTGAATCACACCACTGTTCATCAGATTTTGACTGACAAATTGGGGATGAGAAAAATCTGCGTAAAATGGTTCCAAAAAACCTTTTGCTGGAACAGAAGGACATCAGGAGAGAAAGGTGTCTTGACTTTTTGGAATCGATCGAAAATTATCCCCATTTTATGGGACGTGTCACTGGTGATGAGACTTGGGTGTTTGAGTGTGACACGGAAACCAAGTGTCAAAACATGGAATGGCACACTTTAAGCTCTCCAAGACACAAAAAAAAAAGAATGAGCAAGTCGAAAATCAAATGAATGCTGATTTGCTTTTTTGAAAGCCAGGGAATTGCCCACAAAGAGTTTGTGTTTGGCCAAACAGTAAATCAACACTTTTACATAGAAGTTCTTGAAAAATTTCTTCTCGAAAAAGGGTCATGCGTGTGAGACCAAACATGAAGAACAACTGGATGTTGCATCGCGACAATGCGCCTTATCACACAGCCATTTCAGTAAACGAGTTTTTAGCCAGTAAAAACATTTCCTGTGACTACTCAGCCTCCTTATTCGCCTGACTTGAGTCCTTGTGACTTTTTTCTCTTTCACTTCAAGGGACATCATTTTGAGACCATAGACAACATTCAAACGGCTGTAACTGACCAGCCTGTTCCAGTATATGAGTTCCAGCACTGCTATCAGGAATCCCAAGGAAGTTATTTTGAAGGAGACAATACTGAATTGTAATTCTATTCGAATAATAGTACTAAAAAAAATCAGTCTCATTACTTAATTTACTAACCTCGTATAAATAACTATGTGAAAAGTACCGGGCCTTATCGTCTAATAGCTAATCGGCCTTAACCGCGAGTAAAACCATCGGCTCTAGGCAGGGCCGGATGGACGGCGGGAGCAACCGGGGTGGGAGCCCCGCGGCCCCCACACATTGAGGGCCTCCACAAACCTTGGATTAAAAAATTTAATAACGATAAAAAAAAATAATTTTTAAGAAAGTAATGAGTAATGAAATATATCCAAACAAGGGATATTTTCATCCTATGTCAAATGTAGCCTTGATAGATGCCTCCAAGAAGGATTACAAAGTCGACAATGAATTGTATATCTGAATTGTATTTCTATTCGAATAAAATAAAATAAAAAAAAGTCTCATTACTTAATTTACACACCTCGTATATTTCATAAAAAAGAAAAACCGACGCTTAAGTTTTAGAGCACACCGTTGCCAGATTGTTACCAAATTATTCAGTATTCAGAAATAATTTTGACCAGCATATGGATGGATTCTTTCCGTTTGCCAAATAACTTATTTTTTCAACATTAAAGACACATGGAAATTTTGAAATTTTTTAAAAATACAAAATGAAGTTTTAATTAATTTTGTAGTATCGACACATTCTCAAAAAAGTGGAATTTGCATGTACCTATTGAATTTTACGGCATTATTCCCCAACGCAACCACCTTATTAGTAATAATTAAAAGTGTATTCTCCAGATCAAAATTCGGCTTAGTTTTTATTTTTGTTGATAAAGACAGAGATTTAGTCTATTCTAAATCTCGGTGGATAAAGTTTACATTTTCGAGCAGTCTACGGAAGGTCTAAGCCCCTTCCCTGTTCCTCTCGGTTACGCCATGCAAATCACGAAATTACTCTTGTTTTCAAAGTGCACCAACCGGCTTTGCAGCAATACAAAAAAATACTTACTCAAAGCGATTCACGGCGTTAATCCACTTTTTCTTCCGCTCCTGTTCCCATTCGCGTCCGGGAAAGGAATAAAAAGTGAGATCGCGATTCTTCCTCTCGTTTTTTTTACAGTTAGGCACACAACAGTAACGAGCGGCTCCTCGATTCATGTTTCACAGCTAATGAGTGATGAGATGACAGATCATCTGACAGTTACGCACAACGTTCAGCAGAGAGCGTTGCTGGCGCTACGCAGATAGCTCATTTCTCACGTCATACATCAGAAGTACTGGAATCTGTGATTAGTAGTTAATTATTGCATTTATACATCCTGTTGCACATGGCAACCAACAGTACAAATCCTCTTTGCAATCGTAAAGTGTATCTCAAAACTCATGACTTGTGATACATAATTGCAAATTGCACATTGCACAAAAAAAAACATTCACCTTTTATTATGCTAAAGGTGAAATCTCCGTAACTGGTCACTAGGTAGCAATTACCAAGTAATAACGTGTTTCAGTAATAAGTGATTTCAGTATGTAAATGGAGATCCAGATCAAACAGGGGCTATAATGGTAAAGCATTGTTCTATAATGGTCAAATAACAGTCGTTTACGAACAACTACAATTTATCTCCGAGTTCCGTAATAGCGAATGAAGGTTATGTTATTTTGTCTTGATCACGACAGTTCAATAATTCTATCATGATTCTCTGTCATTTTATCTGTGCTATGTTTGTCACTTCTGTGGAACAAGTGAGATGAGCAACTGGATTTTAGTTCTAAATCTCGGTGATTTTAACCTAGGAAGGTAAAAATCAAGTAAAATATGTATTTCATGATCTTTCATAACATAACCAAACAAGATTAACAAGTAACTAAGCACAGAACACGGCAGGGAATTATGAATCATGATTCATGAAAGTTGTCTATGCCATAGAACTGTATTAAGTTCTCTAGATCTTTGCGAAACTTATACAAACGATTCAGGAAGTGTTAAGCCGCTGACTGTCAGAAAATGCTAACTACTAAGTCCTGTTGCACAATTGAGCTAACCACAACGATAACCATAAGCGTAACTGTAATTTGTATGTTTTGTCCACAACAAATCTGCGTAAAATCGTGTATATTTTAAAACACCCGCATAGAGGATTCAGTTTAGCCAATTTCACTAAATTAAACATTTTGTATGAAAAATCAGAAACGACACTGGAATTAGAAGAAATGATGGATATCGAATTGTTAACTAATATTGTAGTAATTTAATATTAATTAATGTTAGTTACTACTGTATTTAGGGTAACCCTTAACCCATATTTCACGAGAGTACAGACACAAGGTTGGTATAACTGGCAAAACGTAATTTTAAGCGTAAAGATAAAATAATTTCATCTTTATGTTTACGGTTATTGACGATTGAAGGTCATTCTTAATGCTAATGTTAACATTATTTTCATATACTCCATCTTTGTGGTTGCGGTTAATTTTACGTTTAAGTTAATTGTGCAGGGGGCCTAACACATAGCGGTCAGCGGCTGAGCATTGTTTGCGCCCGTTGTTTTTGGTAACGCGTTATAGCGGTAACAGTTACTTCTTAGTAACAGGTTATTTTTTGCCACAAGTGGGGCAATATGAAGTTCATATTGCCTTGTTGGTAGGCAGTTTAAAGAAATAGGGGCCTATCCCTTACCAAGTAAAGACTTGGCAAGTGAAAGGGAGGGGATATCATATTGATTTTGGTTCAACAGTTCCACAGCAATACGATATCCCCCGTCTGTAACTTGTTAAGTAAAGTGGTGATTCA
Organism: Aromia moschata; assembly: GCA_029963805.1. Taxonomy (NCBI): domain Eukaryota; kingdom Metazoa; phylum Arthropoda; class Insecta; order Coleoptera; family Cerambycidae; genus Aromia; species Aromia moschata. The sequence goes on along the minus strand of JAPWTK010000087.1, from coordinate 60,984 downwards.
TCCGGTGTGGGAATTTCATATTGCCCCATTATTTTTAGCTACACAAATTAGGTAGCTCGAACACGGTCCAATTTATCGATAATAAACAATAGTAGCTTTTTTTAGTGTAAGGTTAGAACTACCTGATTTTTATTGTTTTTAAGTTTTTATCACACAGGGTGTTAAAAATTTAGGCATTAAGTTGTAAAACTTAAACCGCCACTGGCAAACTAAACAAGCTAATAATGTGTCAAGGACATTATTTCAAGCGGTCATTAGTAGTGTCTATCATATTAAAATATAATAAAAAGCCTATTAAGTACTTTAAAGTTATTCAAGAAAAACCTATTTCCAGCGGCGTCCTTCAGGGACAAATATCTTCGTAGGGAGGACCTGTAGGAAAAAAAATTATAGGAACTTGTCATCTTATCTTTTTCATGCTCTATCTGAATCCGAGAGATTTCCGACATTTTCCGGGACACCCTGTATATCCGAACTTCTCCGTTCCGCGAAATTCGACATTTCCGAATTCTCTCCAACTCGGGACAACGAACGAACTGAACGCGGCACATGCGCAAAGGGTTTTTCTGGCTCATTCTAAATCACAAAACACACATAGATATGTGATTTGTGTTCTAAATACTCTTCTTTGTTTTTCGAGATTTTTATGCAAATGTAATACATACATACGTGTGTACATGTTAATAAAGGAACGTTTTTTAAACAAAAAAATGTTGCCAGGTGCAAAGAAGAGAGTGATGCAGGTAATTATTTTGTAATTCAAAGTAAAGGTTTGTTTTATTGAACATTTTGTTGACGTAACCTATAATAATGTCAAACTGAAATGAAAAATTATGAGAAAATATGTATTTTTAAGAAAACCGTGATACAAAACAAACATTATTGTACTGTTTATTTGCAGAGAAAAGAGCCTGCTAAGAGGCTAACCTTGGAGCAAAAGCTGGATCTGATAAATCACGCAAAAAATGGCGTTAAAAATGTTGAACTATGTAAGATGTACAATATTTGTAAATCGTCAGTGACAGAAATTCTTGGAAAAAGGAAATTTACTTATCGGAATTTGAAAAAAGACGAAAATTGACTGGACGGATTGACACAAAAAAGTGCTCCGGTACATATGATACGCCATTTGAAAGAAGTGTTTTTAACTGGTTTCTACAAAGAAGAACTCTTGGAGAACCTGTCTCAGGTGTGCTGCTGAAGGAGTTTGCCAAAAAAATGCATACAAATTTCTACAAGGAAACCAATTTTCAAGCCAGCGATGGGTGGCTTGAGGATTCAAAAATCGTCACGGTATAAGAACGCTAAAAACTAAAGGAGAAAAGAAGTCGGCCGACACAGAAGAGTCTCAAGCATATTACCTAGGCTTAAGCGAGAGAGTGATGCAGGTAATTATTTTGTAATTCAAAGTAAAGGTTTGTTTCATTGAACATTTTGTTGACGTAACCTATAATAATTTAAAACTGAAATGAAAAATGATGAGAAAATATGTATTTTTAAGAAAACCGTGATACAAAACAAACATAATTGTACTGTTTATTTGCAGAGAAAAGAGCCTGCTAAGAGGCTAACCTTGGAGCAAAAGCTGGAACTGATAAATCACGCTAAAAATGGTGTTAAAAATGATGAACTATGTAAGATGTACAATATTTGTAAATCGTCAGTGACAAAAAATTCTTGGAAAAAAAGAGAATTTACTTGTCGAATTTGAAAAAAACCGAATGCATACAAATTTCTACGAGGAAACCGATTTTCAAGCCAGCGATGGGTGGCTTCGAGAATTCAATGATCGTCACGGTATAAGAACGCTAAACACTAAAGGAGAAAAGTTGTCGGCCGACACAGAGGACGCTCAAGCATTTTACCTAGGCTTAAACGCCTTCATAAAAGATAACGTGTACGATTACGATAATATTTATAATGCTGACGAAACAGCTTATTATTACAAACACTTGCCGACTACAACTTTGGTAGCCCGACATGAGATAGAAGCACCTGGACATAAAGAAGTAAAGGATCGGCTGATTCTTCAAGTGTGCGCAAATGCAACTGGAACAGATAAAGTTCCATTAATGGCCATAGGAAAAGCAGCCGAACATGTTGATGATTTGCCAGTTTTTTACAAAGGCCAAAGCAAGGGATGGATGAACCAAAATCTTTTTATATACTGGTATACCGAGATATTCTTGCCGCACATAAAAGCAAAGGAAACCAGGTGAACATGAGAGGTTAGTTTCAATTCATTTGAATTTTTCTTTCTCACATATTTGTTTTGTAAAGACCAAGCGTTTATTTCAGGTTTCTTTTAATCTTGGATAATGCACCTGCTCATCCCTCAGCGGAGATTTTGAATGAAATTGATCCTCAGTGTTTGGTCGTTTATCTGCCACCCAATGTCACTTCTATCGTCCAACCGATGAACCAGGGTGTCATATCTTCATTGAAACGAAAATGCAAGTCGGCATATTTACGTGAAATCCTTGGCAACACTTCCGTCGATACTTGTGGGATGGCGGAGTTCATTAAATCATGGACCATTAAGGACTGTCTCTTCTTATTATATCAAGCGTGGAGCGACGTCAGTGCCGAAACTCTCAGGAACGCTTGGGGAAAACTAATTGATCGAGATATGCCTCGCAACAACTCATGTCAAGATTCTACTTTGGAAGCGTGCGATTTATTAAATAATTTGCCCAAAAGTAAAGAAATATCTGTGGAAGATACAAATGAGAGGCTTCAAGCAGACTCGACAGAGGACACATGGCGGCGCTTAACCGACGAAGAAATCATTGCAGCTGCCCAAGGCTACACAATACAGGACGATAGCGATAATGCTGGAAACAACAACAATGATGTCGCAAAGAAACGATCAAAAGAGGGATTAATTCGTGCAGCATTAATTTTGAATGATTGGATCAAATATGACCCAGAGAGTGATGTAGAGGAATGCAAAATGCTTCTTAAATTGAAGCAGCGTATCCTCAAATCGCAATTACGTTAAAAAAGAAGAAACGTAACTTGAAAAAGACTGATGTATTTGCATCAAAGATTGAAAAATTGTGATGTAAAATGCGCAATTGAAAATAAATAGTTAATTACATGCCCGAACTGAAAATCATTTGATTTCCTCTTTGCTGAATTCTGTGACAATCGAAATGTTTGATAACAATCGCATTATTGTGTTTACATTTTTTTTTTTCATTTAAATTTCGCGGTTTTTTGTCGTCAACCAATCAGCGACAAGTTCGGTTGTGTCGGAGTACACTCGAACCCCTCTTAAGTCATCTTCGCTTAACTCACATCCCCTCTTAATTCACCACTTTTCCCCTATTATGTCACGAAACCGTCCCTCTTAAGTCGCCGCCTGTAAAAGTTTTAGAACTACGTTTGGAAATTGGATTTTCGCATGAATATGTACAATTTTTATTGAAAAAAAATGATTGTGTAATACATAAAATATAGACACCTAACCTTTAAAATAGGTTAGGTGTCTTTTAAAATATTTAACCTTTAAAATATTCATTCAAGTGGAAAATTGAACTTTGTCGGCTCGTTTTTCGTTATAACAAATGCTGTGGTATATCTCTAAATATTTCTTTTTGCAGCTAAAACACGAAAAAGTTGAGGTTATGATCGCGACTTAAGAGAGACTAAATTTCGCGACTTAAGCGAGACGATGATGCACGGATTTGGTGACTTAAGAGGGGTTCGAGTGTACAAGTTCGGAAATATCGTGAGCGGAAATATGGAGTTCGGATATGTCGATGTCGATTGTACATAGGTATGTATACTTCATACAAAATAAAAACTGATGCACGTCATCAAACATGTGTTTAAGTTTTAGAACACATTGATGCCAGATTGTTATAAAAATTATTCAGTATTTCCAAATAATTTTTAATCAGCACATGGATGGATTCTTTGTGTTTATTTATGGTTAAATAATTTATTTTTTCGACAATACAAAGATAAATAATTTAAAAAAATTATACACTGTCGATATGAAAAACGAACAGTATTTAATATTGCCTAAACTAATGACAGTATCAAAATTTGATAATTTACATATCAAAGGGGACAACTTTTGAGGCATTTGTTGTTGTATTACTTTCAACCCCCTAACCCCCAGGGCACCACTATTTTGTTAAATGGCAACCCCTATTTTTTTTGCCATTTTTGAGTTTCTTGTACAATTCTAGATAAGTCCCATATTTCTTTTTTTGTCAACAAGAATGTACTGGAATTTTCCAAATTTTTTAAAGTAATTTTTTAAATTTTGCAAAAATTGACTATTTGCAAAATCCAAAAAGTTGCTCAAAAATTTTTTGAAAGTGCATTCTTTGAGTGATTTTAAGAACTTTTTTATTCTTGACAATTTTTTGTAAAAGTGCATCATTTTTCAATAAAAAATTTAGAAATTAAATACATTCCACACATTCATCATTCAGAGGTTAACTACCAATTTTTGACAAAAAGAAATATGGGACTTATCTAGAATTGTACAAGAAACTCAAAAATGGCAAAAGAAATAGGGGTTGCCATTTAAAATTTTAGGGGTAGTTGCCCTGGGGGTTAGGGGTTGAAAGTAATACGATAACAAATGCCTCAAAAGTTGTCCCCTTTGATATGTAAATTAACGTGTTTCGGCAATATTAAATACTGTTTGTTTTCAAATTGACACGTGCATATTTTAACATATGTACATTGGTTGGTGCATAAAAATGCAACTACAAAAGAGAGCAGGAAAAAGTGGTAGTAAAAAGCATACTGAAGTTTTGAAACTTAAAATCATATAAAAAGAACAACGATTTTCTCACAAACACAGTTCGGTTACAAATGTGCAGTAGGTATTTAAAATCCTTAGTAGTATTACGCTTTCTAGGTGATTTGTCTCATTTTTATAAAGGTTTTTCACTGGGGTACAGGTGTAGCCAGTGTGTACTTTATGAATCTGAAAATATGTGTGTACTTTAAGGGCTAGTATTAGTTATCACTAGGGTTGGCCGATCGTGCTGCAAAATAGCGGCGGACGGGTCATTGACTTCATTCGTTTCGTCCGACCGTCTGGCAGACTCTAGCATTATTATTAGTTCGAGGTGTTTATGTCATCGGCGTCGGTATTACATTACGTCAATAATAAAATGTCACACGTGCAAACGCCTAAAAACTACCGTTTAACGACAAAGTGAACATATTCATTGGTGATTTGGAAGATTTATTATAAGTAGTGTGAAACATGAAAATAAAAAAGAGGGTATACCGGTATAAGTACGTGAAGTACCCCTGAATGTACTCAATAAACAACCATTTCGTGAGTTCCATCTACCAACTGTAGGTAGTGGCTTACTAAAGTGGATTACAAGTGCATTAAAAAATACACCTTTGAAATACGCTCGACAATATACACGCCATTTACTGTTACCAGCTAGTAAGACAGTAATGGCAACAACATTACGAAGATGGTGTTGGAGACCCTTGAAAAAAATTGAACTGTTAACAGGCCATTTTCAATCACCTACAGATTCATTAAGTGAGTGCAGAGTATTTTAATTATGCGTGTATTACATCAGTTGATAAAACGAATTTTTGACCCTCCCTCCCATCCCATGTAGCGCCGTAAAAGTTTTTTCTGTAATAATATTAGCTACTTTATTACATGTATTATATTATTATATCATACTCCTATGTCATGCAGCAAATTTTGGCTAACTCTCGTGATTATCACTGTGTGTATTTTTTTAATAATTCAAACTACTTCTATAACACATTTTTTCTAAAAATTTTCAAATAAACCTTTTTTGCATTTGGTATAATCTTTAACTGAACTTTTTTGGCGATCCCTGTAAGAAAATACTCTCACACGATTTCACTTACATGTCAAAAAATGGATCGTCTATTTGTTCCTGTCTATAGGAGTAATTTTTTTCAGTACTTGTCGATATGAATCCTTTCGAGCGATTTGGCAACTGTATGGTCTATCGTTAGCATGAACTCTTTTGTAATGTGTCTCCAAATGGCTCACCGAATTAAAGCACTTCTTACATGTCTTGCAAATGTATCTTTGGTCAACTAAAACGTTTGTCAAGCATTTATATATCCTACAAGACTAATTCATATTTATAAAAAAAATTACAAAACAAAATACGGTTTCCATATCTAATATACCTTTTATTCAATTACTTACTTGAGTGACTTGTCAAGCGATTCAAAAAACGACCTGTATTTATACAACGTTTCCTGCATAAAGAGAATTTGAAATCATCTCTATGACTGACCTTACAACGTTCTTTTAAAGTATCACCAGTTTTATTGCAACCCGCACTACACTGCTCCTTAAATTCTCTAAAACAATGCCTCGTCTAATGAACTTGATACGTTTATATTTCTTACCTACCTACCTGTGTAATTTACTCATGTGCGCAGATAAAGACTGTGTGTAACCAGCTGTAAAATCACAGTATAAACAATCAACATGTTTAAAAACCCGCTCCTGAGCCTTTTGAATAAGTTTATCTACCTCCTCAACTGAATACAGGACTTGTCTCACTTTTGTTTAAACTATCATCAGTTCCAATCTTATCCGAGGGTGAGTACTTAGCTTTGTTTAAACTATTTGCAGCTTCAAACGTCTATTTGTACCTCACTCCGTCTGTCCATATGATTTTTGTTTATATATTATATAAACAAAATATATTAGACAGTCTTTAGAAGAAACACAAATTAGTGTTTTAAGACTATCAGTAATAATAAGACTAATAAAAACTTCCAAATTACCTCCTACTTTCATTCAATTACCATTGAATTACCAACTAGTTTCAGTGATTTTACCTCATGAAATGTTCGAAATTTTCAGCTTTTCCTCGCAGTTGTGACATAAATAGCGTGAAAGATAATAGTTGATTTCAATCTGTAAATTGAGTTTTTCCATCAGAAGACAACAAATTTAAAACCTAACCTCTAAATTGGTTATTCGCTTATTACATATGTATGTAGTTGAATTATTTCTGCGCTTTGTTCAATTAAATTCTTTGTAGGTATTTTCTGTTCATATTAAACATGCTCTACAAATATCACTTAAATGTACTATTTCTTGGGCAGACATTTACATTTTAATCCATTTAAATTAAACTTTCCAGAGCCCATTTTTGATTATTTTGAGTCAATAAAAGGCGCACAAAATATTTATCAGGCGATGTTTTGCCCATAAAGAAAGTTTCTTTATGGTTTTGCCGAAATATTTCATGTCACAGGCATTACATACAATTTTCTCTCCCTGGTAATTTTCTATGGTCTGTGGTTTCATCTTCTTCGCATTCTCTACGATCGGAAACTTGATTTCTATTTCTCTGTATTTCTCAGAGTATAACCTCAATTTTTACTAGAGGTAAATCCAGTAAATAAATAAATACCTATATGGAAACTGCTTTTAGGTTTGTAATACGAGGGAATCTACATAAAACTATATTTTTTCTGTGTACGGTAATCTGACTAAAAACAGGTTTGTAGGCTGTATCTATCAGGTACATAAAAAATCTAGTAAGCGTACGTATCAACAATGATTTTATTCATTTGTTTTGGCTCCAGTCTTGATAATGCGTTGTAGTTCATTGTTCATTTAATTGTTGAAGACTGATCGTTTTCGAGTTTGATTTGATTTGTGCTTCAAAATTATATTAAAATGGCTGTTAAACAAGAAACGTTAAATTTGGTGAGCATTATTATTAATCTTTACTCTTCCATCGTTTATTTTAAGTCGAGTTTATATTAAAAATGCGTGTTTTGGAGAAGTAAATGTTATAAACCACAAATAGGAAACTCCAATGTATACTTAAGTAAAAAATATGTACATATATGCAAGGCTGCAAGGCAAATCGGGAATACAACCTCAGTAAACCGCAATGTTCCTCAGTAAAACAGGTGACAAAAGAATTCATTGTACTGTACATAATATGTATGTCGATTGTGTGTATGTTTTTACAGACTAAATTCTGCAGAATTTAGTTTGCTAATATTTTATAGTACTCCACTATCCTCTGCCTGGGCGAGGAATAATCACTTTTCTTCTAATAATTCTTACGTAAATACGCCACTTCACGGTGATACTGTAGACCTGATAGTGAGAAGTTTGCAGTCTCCGAATTCTACATAACTGTTTTTTAAACAACGTATATCTACCTACATACACATGTATTTTATAAAGTGTGTGTTTACCACTGTAGAGTCCACGATTCAGAACAGGATATCCATAGCTACTTTACATTACCATTTGATGCATATATACATTTAACATGTAGACGAACAAAAAATTCGCCTTTACACGCATGGGCTTCACAATGAGTGGTCCTTTGGGAGAACTATAAATACTACGGAGTAGAAAAATTGTATAGAGGTTTTCTAAAATAATGGCGAATTTCTGTCATTTCTGGATATACTAGAAGTGAACATCAACTTCGTTATTATAAATGGTAGGCTATTTTTTTGTCATGTTTGAATTCTTATTATGTACAGGGGTTAAAAATAGACGGTCTAACTTGAACAAATTTGTCCTTTATTATCGTTTATATTAAATAGAATGTATTATATTCTATAATTCCTTTTGCTTAACCTGATATAATTCAAAACCTTTACATTTTAGCTGTAGGGAATTTTAGTTTGAAGGAATATATTTGATAGTAAGCTCAACGTTTCATACTCATATAAGACATAAGATTTATTCATAGAATTTTACCACAGCAAATATTAATTTTTTCTAGTTCTAATTAATAATCTAGTGGTTATTAAAATGGCATTAAATGAATATATTGAATGTAGTGTGAAAAATATAGTGTGCTGTTTAAAATAACGAAGTAGGTCTTCGCTGAACTTGCTACAATTTTTCATCTTCAATTATTTCAAGTCCTCCCACAACGTTTAATAGAATTTTTGCCACCAAATTCTTATTAATGAGTCAATGGGCGCCATATATCTAATACTCCTATATTGCTAGAAGGGTCTGGAGATTGGCGAAATCACCACGGTGCAGACATATATGCGTCTGTCTCTCTCTCGTAACTACTTCGATCTTACGCGCATGCCCGAGAATTGAACATCCAGTCACACACAGCCAATTGCCCCCACCAGACTCGTGACGCTTGCGCACAACAGGTCAAGTAGTCATTTGCTGTCTCACTTACCCCGTGATACCTCTACTTACGGGCACCAGCAACATAGGAGTATTAGATATATGGGCAGCCACGTCCATTTAGGGAAGTAGCTAAGTTAGCTACTCAGCCGCTGAGCGTCCCTGAATGCGCCCAATGACAACTAACATACAAACAAAGGCATGGTTTTGCCGCTCCAAAATTTTTGCCGTAGGCAGTCATAGGCCAATCATCCCGTATATGTCATGCTTACATCCATAGAAATATTCAGGTATGAAATATATGCTATTTTTGGTACAGAATAAATAAAAATCTAAGTTATTTAAAGAGAATCGAACTCGGAGTACAATGTGATTTGAGAAAAAAAAAACGATTTTCAATATCTTGGTGCTTGGCCTGTTATAATAACATAACCAAATTGTAAGGTATGTAAGTATGGTGACAAGAATATGGATAGTATTGAACTATGAACTAACACTTTTTTTGACCTCGAAATTGATCCCAATTTGGAGGTCAGAAACGATGTCAAATTGACGTTGTAATATGCAAAAATCGTTAAAAACGGACATATAATTAATTTGCTCTAAGACTATTACCATTAGAGATATCGAATTTGCGACTTCGATTCGATTGGTCAATTATTATCGTCGAGTTCGATTTGGTTAATTATTTATTTATTTAACCTTTAGACTGCCGGCATTTTTCCCTTATAAATGGATATTTTTGAGGGGTACAGTTTATATATATAAACATCTAATACATCTAGAGTAGTTGCCGAGGTCACGGGTGGCTCATATCTGAGCCAGGCCGGCTGGCAACGGTCGGGCCAATGTTAAAAATTTTCAGATGGTGTAAATTACTATATATTTATTTTTTAACCGAATGTGCTTGATATTATAATGTAATAAGCTACCAAAAACACTCTAAAATATATTTAGTCACCAATAAACCACTCAAAAACGTGAAAATTGCGATCAGTTACACTGAAATAATATTTTTTTCTTCATCCCTACTTACATATTTTCATACGTATATATTTTTATACTTATATATTTATATAGTTATAGGTAGAAATTCAATGTTTTACATTCGAATTCAATCGAACACATTATATTCAAGTATCGCTAAAAAAAATCATTATTTATCCTAAATACAGTAATTCAAGTAAAAACCTAATAATTATTATATGTAAAAAAAATGTAATTTGAAATAACGGATAAAAAGTCAATAACCGTTCAATAAAGAATTTTGAAAATACCACCCCATTTCAATTTTAGGGTACATTTTCGTTTCGGCATCTCAATCAATTGCGGAAAATTTTAGGGTACATTTTACAGATTTTACAGCGTGCTTCCGAAAAAACTCATGTAAAAAGTCAATACCCACTTAATAACGAATTTTTGAAAATTTCACCCCCTCGCTAGGGGTAGTTTCGGCATCTCAATCAATTGCGGAACATTTTAGGATACATTTTACAGATTTTACAGGCTATTTCCTAAAAAAATCAGTAAACTATAACAACAACTAGTTGCTAGTTGTTGTTATGTTTGCGTGTTACCCCAAAAGAAAAAAAAGAAACGTGAAAATCGAGTAAGAAACGACCGAGATACGAACTTTTTTTTCAGTCCGCGAATTTGAAATAGCTCGATCGACTTTTGAAACTCTGCTTGGCTTGGATCACTGATGACGTCTTTTACGTTCGCCCAAAAACACTATTAGTTTTAAATGAGCGTGTACCTTTCCAAAAAGCGTTTTTTTACATCATGGTGAATAAAATTGCAAAATTAAAGTATTGAACTAGACACAGTTAAAATTTGAAGCCTTAATGTTTATAAATAAACAAATGGTGAAATTATTAAAAACGAATTATCTCGGCTTCTGCATAATATGCTAGAGCAACTTTTTTTTAATTTGTGTAAAAATATCAGCTACCAAGATATCAAAATCGCATGTCAATATTAATGTTTATTTGCGTAATTGCGATTTTGTTTATATGCGAATTTTTCGGATGCCATTTTGACGGTCTTAAAATCGAAAAATTAATACGCCCATTGCAGTATCATAAAATATAAGTCTTTACGCAAAAAATGAGACCTCGATGAACCTTTTTTGTCGACGGCAATAGGGTCAAATAGCATTAAACATTTAAGGTGTTTTTTATAAACAAATGGAATTTGTCGTTAACGAATTAATTTTTTTTTTTTAAATGTTTTGGTGTCCTGAGGATCATAAAAGACACATTTCTCAAAAAGTTTCAAGCATGCAGTAGCTTTTTTCGCAAAATGAAAAATAAATCAAAATATTGGAAATTTCAGCAGTATTTTTTAAATATTTAAATAAATAATTGACCAGATCGAACTCGACAAGTCTCAAATTTACCGGATTTTCATTACCTACACATCAGAAAAAAATCGATACCTCTAATGGTAATAGTCCCAGAGCAAATCAATTATATGTCCGTTTTTAACGATTTTTGCACATTACAACGTTAATTTGACATCGTTTCTGACCTCCAAATTGGGATCAATTTTAGGACGATGTTCCTGAACTCCAAATGAACACACTAAACCATGTTAAAATCTGTTGTTAATTAGATCCACGTTTTTTCTAATTCCACTGGCCTATTTAAGGCCCACCGCAGACCGACTATTGGTCACCTACAATTTTGTCTGTATGAATGCAACGTATACGTTTAAATGAGACACCGCAGACGACAGACTAAAAAGACGGTCCGACTAAAAAGTTGAAACCTGTTCTATTTTTGTCACCGACTCGATTGTCTGTGACGAGTCGGTAACAAATGGAACAAATGCACACTTATGAGTTAACGCACACGAACTACAATTTAGTCGGCGCTGGGCGAAATGCGTGGTCAGTAGCATACCACATAGTCACAATCTGGTGTTGGATATAAGATCATCAAATAGTATATGAAATTTTCATTTCAATAAACTTTGAAGATTAAGTGGGGACTTTTCGTAGAGATACTGACAATTCGAAATTTCCTTCGTTACCATATGAACCTAAATTCGCCCGCGGACTAGATACAATTTTTAAAAATATTTATATCAATTTGGTTTATAATTCTAAAAATAAACTACAGACGCTTTTGGGTAACCCCAAAGACAAAATCGACAACAACGAAAAGTCAGGAATATACGAAATAAGTTGTAAAGATTGTGATCAAAAGTATATTGGGCAAACAAAAAGATCTATTTTGACTAGATTTAAAGAACACATGGCTCATTTGAAATATTGCAGAACAGAAAAATATTGTGTTGCCCAACACGCTTTTGACAACAACCATAGGATAGACATACATAATTTTAAAATTAATTAGAAATGTAACAAACAGTAGACAGTTGGATTTTGAAAGTTTAGAAATCATTAAGTGTAACAGTAGTATGAATAAGGACAATGGTCCGATACCCACCAGTCCACTGTTTGCTCTGATAAACAAAGACAGTTGCGGTTCAGTGAACCGTGGCAACAAATTTAGTATAAATAGTGCAAGTGTGTAGGCTAGAATTCTAGTTTTAATCTTCTCCTGAAGATGCCAACTTGGTTGGCGAAACGAGCGTCGAGAAAAGTGTAGTGATTCAGTGTTTCGTGGAAAACGTCCAGTTTTTTGTTTTGAAATTGTTAATTAATTATTTTTTTGTTACAAAACAGGTGTTATTCATCTTTTCATCAATTATTCTTGAGGCTCTACCTTCAGACTTCCAATCTATATTCTTTCCTCTTCATCACATTGTTCCCATTGTCAGCCGCTGATTAAGCAATCATTCAGCATTATGTCTAGAGCAAGTGGAAGCAGAGTTTGAATTGGCTCCAACATGTTATTCTTTATTGTACTGTAATGGACTTTTGACTAGCACTGTATATTTCCCCTTAATATGGTTGACATTCACATTAACGAAGGAATAAGTAAAACTTTTCAATGTAGTGTAATTTTTAAGTACTGTATAATGTAGGGCTAGTTGGGAAAAATACACGCACAAATATGGAAAACGTTCACTTTGAGATAGTAGATTAATAGCTGAAAGTTAGGTGTGGAAGGGATCAGGCCACGTCTTGATAAGCCTGTGACAAGTTTAGTCGATGTTGCACAGATGGATCTGACCAGCGATACACAACACGGTCAGCTAAACAAATCATGTAGAGGAGGAGCATATGCGCAAAACACTTTGTTCTTTAAATATGTAGAAGTTCCGAACCCTGCGTACATTTTTTATTAGTTACTTACCGTTTTTACATTGTTCTAGAGCATCACAGGCGATATCATAGATAAAGCAGTAAAATCCTTTACCTTCTCGAAGAAATATACAAAGGTAATGGTAAAGTCCTCCATATTAAATATTTTGTATCGACGCATATCATTGAATGAGGGCGACCTCAAGACAAAAAATTACAAAGATATTCCGTTCGTCGTCCTTAAACGAAGGTCTGTGAAGGATCCTCTGCTGTGTCACTATGTTTCATGGGTGAAAGGAATTGCAGATGCCATTGAGAAAAATTACGTAAGTGTTAGCACGTCCTGTTTTTTTTTTACTTCTTTTGTATGCCGTGGAATCAATCCCGCATTTCTTGAATTATTACTCTTAGAACTGTCAAGTTTTGAAGTTTTTATTACTAAATAAATTGAATATGGTAATTACGGCAGAACAAAAAATCTTTTGTGATAGAAAGTTACTTTAGAAAAATGGTCGAAGGTTTGATGGCCAGTGAGTTCATTCGCCATCAACTCGTTCTGAACATTGTTGAATTACACTCAGCATCCACATATCCGAACTTTTACGTTCCGCAGACTTCCACATTTCCGAACTCTCGTCACCTCGGGATTACCGAACTGCTGGCGCATGCGCAAAGGGTTTTTCTGGCTCATTCTAGTACTTTACTTTGTTTTTCGAGGTTTTTATGCAAATGTAATACATATATATATATGTGTACATGTTAATAAAAGAACGTTTTTGTAAACAAAAATATGTCAGGTGCAAAGGAGAGAGTGATGCAGGTAATTATTTTGTAATTCAAAGTAAAGGTTTGTTTTATTGAACATTTTGTTGACGTAACCTATAATAATGTCAAACTGAAATGATAAATTATGAGAAAATATGTATTTTTAAGAAAACCGTGGTACAAAACAAACATTATTGTACTGTTTATTTGCAGAGAAAAGAGCCTGCTAAGAGGCTAACCTTGGAGCAAAAGCTGGATTTGATAAATCACGCAAAAAATGGTGTTAAAAATGTTGATCAATGTAAGATGTACAATATTTGTAAATCGTCAGTGGCAGAAATTCTTGGAAAAAAAGAAATTTACTTTGAAAAAACTGAAAAAAAAGACGAAAATTGAGTGGACGGATTGACACAATAAAGTGCACCGGTACTTATGATACGCCATTTGAAAGAAGTGTTTTTCACTAGTTTGTACAAAGAAGAACTCTTGTCTCAGGTGTGCTGCCGAGGGAGGGCGATTTCCTCTTTGCTGAATTCTGTGACAATCGAAATGTTTGATAACAATCGCATTATTGTGTTTACATTTTTTTTCTCATTTCAAATTTCGCGGTTTTTGTCATCAACCAATCAGCGACAAGTTCGGTTATGTGGAAGTACAAGTTCGGAAATATTGTGAGTTCGGAAATTTGGAGTTCGGATATGTGGATGTTGAGTGTATGTATCGAACGTATTTAAAGGTTTGTTCCAACAGAACATTTATGAACCGTTCTTGAACGAGTAATGAATTACTTTGTGCACATGTGTCAACTTAGTATTAGTTCAGAACTAATTTCTGTTCTGTGATGGAACAGCGGATTTCTCCTTCCACCAAAAATTTCAAATTCAACAGTACTGCGAATATTACTTTCAATCTACCTTCTTAAAGTCTTCAATTATATCAATTTAGGTTGATGTCCAAGCTAAAGAAATTTAGGTGAACAATTTATTTTTGTCGGACCGCATAATATGGTTGGAATGCATACTAATTGTTTTAAATTTTTTTCTTCACTTTATTTGCCTGACAATTAATCGTCGATATTTTGAACACTCATTTTAAATACATAAATAAAATAGAATCATACTTGACTAAATAATTACGTTATACTACGGTATACGAGGTGTGGCTATTAAATACCTAACCGAACTGCTATCATAACACGTTTTATTCGTTACCGAGTACAGTGCTGGAAGTCTGGTTGAAAGCAGTGCTGGGGCTCTTTCAATGCATGGAATGGCGCTTTGTTTCGGGATCGTAAGTAAAAAACTACGATTCATCACAAGTAATCACCGTGTCTAACAAGCCTGGATCAGTGTCAATGTTGTTTAGAATGTCAGCGCAAATGTTCACTCTTGATTCTTTTTGCTCGGTGTGAGGAGTTTTGGCACCATGTTTGCGCAAACTTTGCGCATGTTGAACGATTCTTGCAAAATATGGCAACACATTCTTTGTCGATTTCTGTTTCAAAGTCAAACTGAGCCACTCACTGGCATGTCCAACGAGTTCAGGGTGGGTAAAGTATCTCCAGACACAGTTCTGTTCAAACTTGTCGCGACATGCTCGCAGCGCGCTGGTAGCAGCATCAGTTCGGTTATTTAATAACTACACCTCGTACACCAAAACAAAGTCATTATGAGATTCTTCTATCGTCTGCCAAACTCAGGTTCAGGCTTTACTATGTTAAGTTCGAAGTCGTTGTCTATATGCATGTGTTACAAAGTAGTCCCTTGCAGTTCCATCCTCGAACCAATTCGGAATTAATTCTGTTGATGTTGGAACGCTTTCTGAACTAATGCCGGAATCAGCTCTGGGTCTGTTGGAACGTAAATTTCAATTTGGGCACACTCCCTACGGTTCTGAACTGATTCCAGTACATGCTGGAACAAACCTGATGCATTATAAGTAAATCTTCTGATCTAGAATGCTTATAGTTTGTTCGTTAAATTTTTAGCTCAAGGAAATATTCGTCTTTTTAAAGAACGCCGTGGACGATGAACCCATAGAAACCTATAGGTTATATTTGAAATATAACCTACAGGAAAATTACGAAAATAGGCACACCTCTGAGGATCTAAAGGCCGCTACCCAGGAGTTGTTGCAGGTGTTGCATGATTTGGGCAAATCCACAAAATTAAGCCAAAACACGAATGTCCTCCTTGAACTTACTTATCTCGATGGTAGGTGTTTCTTATTATACAGGGCGATTGATTGAAACTATTAATTAAACATATTAGGTATTGTAGAAGTGACTGAATTTTGAAGGCATATTTCCAAGGTGGCTGTAATTTCGGTTATACTGGAAGTCAGCGCCAACTTACTTATTTTAAATAGAATCTTCCATTTTTTATTGCATACATATTTCGACTCTACGCGTTATTTTAGGTAGATCTTCATCCAGTGGCGGCTCGTGGGTGGGTTACATGGGTGGGCACAGGGTGTGTCGGTAGGATTACTCATTAGCTACCAATGGCGCCGCAGGCGAAAATTTTTAAAATTTTCAAGGACATGCGTTTTACAGATACTTCAGAATTTCAATGAAAAATTCTTTTATACAAAAATATAGACTTTCACAAGAATAATTTTTGGGATTTGGTAGCTTTTTGAAATAATATGTAGTCACGAATATTGAGGGCTTAAATATATTAAAATAATGGGTGGCAACATGTGAAAAAATTTGATATAGGTATCTTACCGTTATTTGTAGAGGAAATCAGCTCGCCTGTCCTTATTGTTCACAAAAATTTAATACAATTAATTATTTGGTTTAAAATATGTCTGTTTTTATCCACATTTTCATTGTGACGTCTTATATTTTCACGATAAGCACTATCAAGCTGTTGCCTTAGGTCTACCTTTCCCAACACACTAAAATCTAAGATGTTATGTAAATGTTTTTCATTGTAACTAGCATGTCTCTTAGCTCGTTCATTTAAATGTTTTAAATCACTCACTCCTTCTAGAGTCCATGCACTTTGGTTGCCACCCATCACTAAACAAATAAAACAAAACAGTTTGTTTCTTTTAGGACACCCACATAACCACTTAAATCTGTCGTAGACACTACTATTAAAATTTCGTGAATAATTTCGCGATTTTCCTACGTCTGTTTTGGAAATAATCAAATCGGGTATCGGCCTTCCTAACCGTTTAATTTCCGTTCGGATCTTTATTTGTCAATAAAAAAGTCCACCGAATTCATTTTGAAATGTTTCACAATCAAAAACAGTAAAAACACAGTTCTTAGCGAAGAAAATAAACAATAAAACTAAAAGCGGTCACTCAACAAGTGTGACCCGTTCAGCTGATTTTCGAACGATTTAACGACGTCTGTCCCGTCTGCAATGGTCGCCAAACTTTACCAGTCACCGAAAAAGCCCGATTAAAAACGAGGGCAGGGATACTGTGTGCCCTCGGCCACGAGCGCGAAATGCGACTACGTTGGCTCGATGCGAATTCAGACTACGGTCGCTCGGTGCTCGATCGATAGTCTGTCATATATGTGATAAAAATCATTATTTGTGGTATAAAAGGAATAATAATTAGAGTATGAATAGTTTGTCGTATACAATTAATTGATATTATTGTAATAGTAATTTACAGTAAATAAACACAAAAGAAATATTTTCTATTGAAATTTGGGCTGGGCACGTGCCCCTGTGCCCTTTATCACCAGCCGCCGCTGTCTTCATCAAGTTTGGCTATACCAATATTTTATCGTTTCTTTATCCAGTTGACTCAAAAGAATCGAGCCTTGCTGATATGTTCAAATATGATTATTTATTTTATAAGCTCCACCAAACTGACAACACCACCTTTCTCTGGTGGACGTCAGGTTTAGGTACCGATTGTGCTGGAGCATCTGCGTCTACCCACTTTCGCTTACGGCTGTGATTTACATAAAGCACCCATTTTTCATCCCCGTTAACAAGATTGTTCCACCAGTCGAAACGACGACTGCGGGAGAGAAGTTGTGTGAAAATATTATTCCGATACTGGCGATCGGCTTCGCTTAATAAACGTGGTATCCATTTGACCAACTTTTTGGGCTTTACCTAGCGTTTCGAGTTCTCATTCGAGTATTTTCATCGAGTTCGCCATAGGCATGTTAGCTTAAGCCTAAGTTTTCAAAAATCAATAATTTCTACAATACTTTTAATCATTGGTTTCGATCAGTCAACCTATATTGATTACACAGCCTGACAAAATTAGGCCGACCCTCTAACCCAGAAACCAGAACATATTTTTCCGAAGGTTTTTGAGAATCCGAGGTCTAAATCTCTCAATTGGCTTTAGTTTTCGAGATATCCTAACCTAAAAGTGCAAAAATAATGATTTTGGCCTATATTTGAGATTATGTAGCATCGCATTTTTTTTCTCAAAAAACTATGAACAACATCTTAAAGTACAAGGCTTGCTCTCTTAAATGCAGTTGAGTTTGCTCAAATATCTTTTTTTTGTTGAGATATCGCATTTTTAAATTTTTATGTTTGTGAATTTCTCTATATTTGAAAACCCATTAAGGACCATGTGAACAACAAACAGTTGATTGGTTTTATGATTAGGAAAGACAAAATGTTTGAAATTCAATAGCAGGTCAATGTTTTCTAATGTAAAAAGACTTGCTCGTTCACAATCCAAGGTCAGAATTTCAAAATTTTTCGAGAAAAATTTTGGAAATAGATTTTCAAAATTCGAGAAAATCTGACCTTGGATTCTGAACGAGAAAGTCTTTTTACATAAGAAAACATTGACCTGTTATTGAATTTCAAACATTTTCAGTGTTTTGTAATCAAAAAACCAATCGACTGTTTGATGTAGACGCGATCCTTAATAGGTTTTCAATCATATAGAAATTCACAAACTTAAAAATTTCAAAATGCGATATCGCAGCAAAAAAAAAGGAGTCATTTGAACGATTTTTTGATTTTGCAAAAAATTTTGCCAACTGCAAAATAAAAAAAAGTTCCTCGAAAAATTTTTGAAAAAATTCAGATTTATTGGGTAATTTTAAGCACTTTTTATTCTTGGTAATTTTATCCATGCATTCATATTGTCTAAGAAAAAAATGCATAAGCGTTTTCGTGAAAATTTTGCAGTTCGGGCGCCATTTTGAAAACACCAAGGTGAAAAATCAAACTTCGAACTGTATATCCTTGAAATTCAGATATTTACTCCACCAGTTAGAGGGGTTCTAGGTCAATGGCATGCCGGAAAGCTTTTAAAAACTCGATTTCCAAAAAAAATAGTGCGAAAAAATCATGCTTTTTTATCAAAAATCCCCATTTTCTTATAGTTAATAACATTTTTCGCAAATTTGGTGTACACGATCGGAAAGAGCTTGCCTTGAACTTTGTCTTTTTCAATTTATTTTGAGTCGCAAATAGCGTAAGTTATAAGTTATAAGCCTCCAAAGAGCGGTGTACCGCGAGAGACATTCTGGGCCAAACCGGGTTAAGATGTTGTTGATACATAACCTCAAATATAGGCCAAAATCATTATTTTTGCACTTTTTAAGTTAGGATATCTCGAAAACCAGAGTCAATTGAGAGATTTGACATCAAAAACCTTTGGTAAAATATATTTTGGTTTCGGGGTTAAAATCTTGTCGGCCTGTGTTATTTTTGCGAGCCGACATCTTTCTTTTCTTGTTTTTCATATCCATCACATCCGTGTCCGTATTACATTGCTATCGTAAGTAACTACATACTCTATTTCCATTCTAAATTGGAAATAGGTAGAAAAAAGCAAGGTTGTCAGATATATTTTCTAAAATTGCTGAGCTCACTATACAAGTATACTTCATACTTCAGTAAACTGTTAGTTCGTGACGTTCTTAGAAAGCTAGTTCGGAAATATTTAAAAAAAATACATAGATATAAATTTATTAGTTAGCATTAAAATAAAGCGTTTAAAATTGCTGGAAAAAATAATTATAACTTAAAACAACTTTATGTATGTTACTATACTTAAGAAAATTTTGAAGAGCCGGCAACGCGATGCCGCGAATGCACCAGCAAATACCGACCATTATACTATAGGATTGCTTTATATGTAATACATCCAAGTACTTATTCGGTCCACTGTGCCATAAAATTTTTACGACGTCGTTAAAATGATTTACGACTTTAGAAATTCTGACTTGTTTAAGGCGCCAGTGACGTGTATTTCAGCTAGGTTTATTAACACAGACAATTTTTTGAGATTGTCTTAGCCAGACAATGAGCATTATTTACAGCAAATTATATTACAAATATTAAGAGTTTTGTATGCAGGCTAATTTTAATCTCCTATATTGATTTGAATGAAAAAATTATTTCACAATTTTCGAATTTATAAAAGATATATGCACGCCCATGGAATCATAAAGTTGCACCGTTTTTTTTGTTCCCCAGGCGTATTTATCATTTTCAATTACAATTAGAAGGACTATATGTATGTTTATTTATTTTAGCAACCCCCGAATCATATCAACCCCCGGGTTTTGAAGATTCCGACAGTAAGTACTGCTTAACGTCTCCAAACTGTACTCATCATTTGGCAACGCTGAAGACAGGTTTTCATAAATTGTCATATTATGGCGCAGGTTTGGTGGTAAGTACGATAATTGAATTACATATGTTTTTAATATCCCTTCTGAATGAAATACCGGTTGACACGAGGGACATGTAAAGGTGTATAATTTCATTATTTGTTAATAGAGTTGTGGAATGTGCCGCGGGACATCGATGCACTTTTACTCATCATTATACAGTGTGAGTGAAAGGTACGGAAATGTGCCTGTATTTCTTTATTTGTTACTTAAAAAAAAATGTTTTATTAAAAGTTTTCGGGCATATTTTTTTGCGATAAATATGCCCGATATAATGACGGCCTTCGATTTTTCTTAACGTCAACAAGTTTGTTGCTATGGCAACCGACGTTATTTTCTTAATGGCATGGTATGATTTCGTCTGTATAGACATCCAAAACAAACTTCATCAAAGTTGGCCGAGAAAAAAATACGTATTTCTATTCTTAATCGAATTTATAACCTTATTTACTTGTCAAGACTGTCACATCATATGACAGGCGTTGTTTATTTTACACATTGTGACAATCACTTGTCAAAAGTTTGACATAACCGAAAAGCTTAGACGTGACCGCTATTTCTATCTCTCTCGTTCATAGCCAGAGTTTGATGACGTTTTTTTTGGATGTCTCTATATTTTTGGGAAGAGCATCTCTTTCTGGATACGGAACCATACAATTTTCATAGGGTTTCGTAAAAAAAACTTGAGAAAAAAATAACTTTCTCAAAAGTCACCCCCAACAAGACGACTTTTCGTTAGTCTGATTTTTATCAAGTCGACCATGGAGATAAGTTGATGACATTTGTAGCTGTCAAGTAGAGACACGTAGTAGGCAGCCTTAACTGGATATACAGGGTGTTCCACCTAAGGCGGATTCATCCATAACTCCGTTATTAGAAATTTAACAAAAAAGTGCTTTGGGTGGTAATTGTCTGGAATAATTGTGCATATGAGGAAAATATTTTCAATTATATAGGGTGCTCCGATTATTCTGCACGCCACCTAACTTTGTTATTTTAAATGGAACACCCTGTATATTTTTACATTTTTTGATTCCCCGTTTAATTCTAGGTCGACTTTGTTAAGGGTTCCCTATACCTATCTCTTATAGTTTTTGAGATATTCAACTGTCTTTGAAAAAAATGACGATTTCAGCTCTTTGAATGAGGCCCAATAGCATTTAAACCGTAAAAGATAGAACTCTGCGGTTTGGACGATTAGATTTAGCACAAATTACCCTATCTTTTTCACTGTGGGCAAAATTGATACGTTATTCAGAGCCGGAAATATCGGACTCTACATTTGACAATTTTAAAACGTGAATACTATTTTTTTTTTTTCAAATGTCATGACCCATATTAAATAGTACCGTTGATTGCGAAATTAAATGCCCTTTCTACCTGATATCGGGTTATCAATACTTATCTCCAACAGTTTTCCAAGAATATTCGATTCTTTTTAAAGTTTGCAAAAATCGGATGTCTACAGCGTCACGTAGGCGTTGCAAAATCACTTTTCCTTCACATTTTGTCAGGCTTGGGACTGGCAGTAATAATACTTACTGGCATGTTTAAAAAGTGCTTTAGCAAACAAAAATAAACCACTAACAACAACTAATAGAACGCAAATGGAACGAAACTCCACAATCAAGAAAAACGACATAAACTTAGCCTACTGAATGCCAACAACTGCTCAAAATGATGTTTAAAAAGTGGTTTATCAAACAAAACTAAACCACTAACAACAACTAAAATAGAACACGTTTTCACAGTAAAATAACAAGTCAAAGGGACACATTTGGGCCAGCAAACACCACTGAAACTTAACCTAAGACAAACGGGGATTTACCGAATCAAATAGAGATTGAGTTGGGGATTCATCGTCAGGTTTAATAACATTTTGTGTTAGTTTTCAGAAGGATGCATGACACCGGTTCCTTCCCAGAATATTGTAGCAACTGACACTGATAAAACTCAAATAGGAGACGGAAACTCAAGTAAGTTTTACTTGACTGACGTTTCTTTATATTTTAATTTTACTTTAAATTACCTTTCTAACAGCTGGTAAGGGTAGCAGTGGAAAGTTATTGTCTTGTTCTTTTTCACAATAGCGCGTCACAGATGCAGCTAACTCTTGGCAGCAGCCGTTTAACTGTTTTAGCATTTCGCAAACGGAAGTCTGACAACTATAACACTCTGATTGTTTTGAAAATAACAGTTTTTCAATGCGGGATTAAAATTCAAAGCTCAAAAAAGACACAAACCACTATTAAAGCCAATGTAAGGGTTGCTGACAGTTTGAAATTATCTAATTTCAAACTGTCAGCAAATGTCAAGTAATACAACACGGCAACTTTGCATGTGTTGCCAACTGCATAACAACGAATGTCAAGCGCGAAATTTAATATGCAATAATTTAATTTAATAGCGTCATTGGTGACGTGCATCGGTTTTATTTTGTACAAAATATACGAGATGTGTAAATTAAGTAATGAGACTGATTTTTTAAAATGTTTTATTCGAATATAATTACAATTCAGTATTGTCTTCTTCGAAATTACTTCCTGGAGAAGTCACACAGCGCTGGAGACGGTTCTTCCATTCCTCATAGCAGTGCTGGAACTCATATACTGAAATAGCCTTCAGCTGGTCGGTTACATCCGTTTGGATGTTTCCTATGGTCACAAAATGACGTCCCTTGAGATGATTTTCAATCTCGGGAAGTGAAAAAAGTTACAAGGACTCAAGTCAGGCGAATAAGGGAGCTGAGCAGCCACAGGAATGTTTTCACTGGCTAAAAAATACTTTTTACTGAAATGACTGTGTGACAAGGCGCATTGTCGTGATGCAACATCCATCCATCCATCGTCGTTCTTGATGTTTGGCCTCACACGCCTGACCTTTTTTCGAAGATATTCAAGAACTTCTCAGTAAAAATGTTGAGTTACAGTCTGACCTGGAGGCACAAACTCTCTGTGGACAATTCCCTGGCAAAAAAGAAAATCAGCTTGCATTCGATCTTGGACTTGCTCATTCTTGTTTTTTTGTGTCTTGGAGAGCTTGAAGTGTGCCATTCCATGCTTTGATCCATGCAATCACCCAAGACTCATCACCAGTAATGACACGTTCCATAAAATGGGGATCATTTTCAATCGATTCCAAAAAGTCCAGACACCTTTCACTCCCGATATCCTTTTGTTCCTACGAAAGGTTTTTTGGAACCATTTTTGCGCAGATTTTTCTCATCCCCAATACGTTAGTCAAAGTCTGATAAACAGTGGTGTGATTCAAATTTAACTCTTCCCCGATCATTCTTGTCGTTAACCGACGATCTGAACGTACAAGATCCCGTATTCTGTCGACATTTTCATCGGTTCTTGAAGAAGAAGGCCTTGCGCAGCGTGGTTCATCTTCAATGGACTCTCTTCCTTCTGAGAACGCCTTAAACCATCGAAAAATTAAATCTCCGTAAGCGTGTTGAAGTTTTGCAAAAGTATCCGTTGCGCTGTGCCCAAGTCTGAAGCAAAACCTGATAGCACACCGTCACTCAAAATTAATGTCACTCATTTTTAAAACGCACTAAAAAAACCGGTTTACGAAAACAGTCACAAAGAACAAACAAATGACTCTAAAGGGTTCAAACTTGTACAAACCAAATTAGTAATTAATTTTCATTTCCACTACAACAAGCTGCAGTGATGATTTCTGGAAATAATTATAGATAGCTAATCAACTGCAGCTAGTTTTAGAGTAAATGTTAAATTAATTTTAATTCTGACATATGATTATAATATAAAATTTGAATGTACCGCCTGGATACAGCGTTCAGAACTACTAAGCTGCCATCTCGCGGATTTTCAGGAAATATGTAGTCGAAAAGGTATATAAACTGCAGTTTTCTGTGGTTAAAAACTTTTTGCGAGTCCAGATGTCAGACAGATGGTGCTAGTGTGCGTGTTTCCAAAAATAAACAAGGAATCGAACCCTCTTACACTCGAACCCCTCTTAAGTCACCTTCGCTTAATTCACATCCCCTCTTATTTCAGCACGGTTTCCCCTATTATGTCGCGAAACCGTCCCGGTTAAGTCGCCGCCTGTAAAAGTTTTAGAACTACGTTTGGAATTTGGATTCTCGCACGAATATGTACAATTTTTATTGAAAAAAATGATTGTGTAATACATAAAATATAGACACCTAACCTTTAAAATAGGTTAGGTGTCTTTTAAAAATATTTAACCTTTAAAATATTCATTCAAGTGGAAAATTGACCTTTGTCACGCACAGACTGTGTATACTTACGTTGATTTTTTCGTTAAGTTGGCTCATTTTTCGTTATAACAAGTGCTGTGGTATATCTCTAAATATTTCTTCTTGCAGCTAAAACAGGAAAAAGTTGAGGTTATGATCGCGACTTAAGAGAGACTACATTTCGCGACTTAAGCGAGACTATGATGCACGGATTTGGTGACTTAAGAGGGGTTCGAGTGTATTTGGTTTCTCTATGATGTTAACCTACCGCCCCTCCAAGTTCCGTTTCAGCAGTGTTGCTAGATCGAGCGCTACGTTGCCAGTTTCATTACTTAATTTACACACCTGGTACGCTTTTACCGGTGGCTTTCCTTTATCTTAACAAACTGTAAAACAGCGAGTGAACCAATCGTCATGGGAATCGTCGAAAGTGGGCGTGGTCGAAAGTATATTCGTTGCAGGCGGCGTAGGTTTCGAGACATTACGTCACATCGCGTCACAGAAGCCGCTATCCAATAAGATTATCGCTGAGCGTAATCACGCCTACTTACTGTTTTACAATATGCGAAGGTCAAGAGACCCAGTTTGTACATTTTGTTTTATTTAAGTTTCAGACGCACAAGAACTGGAGGCAGAGGGAAAAGAAGTCGTTAATAAAAAAACGAATGCCTCTGAAGTTTCGGTAATAGAATTAAACGTCAGCAACATCACCGTATCAGGTTAGTTTTCTTTTCATATTTTGAGTGTTTAGGAAATAATATATGTGCATATTTATGGGAGGAGTTAGGTTTAGTAGAAATCCCCATGTTCAATGGCATTTATAACGTGTATTGTTATTATTATTATTTCGCCGACTTTAATGTTACACTTCTTAGTGCAAACGCTGGGAAACATTCACCCATTCCTGCTGCAGACAGTGATAGCTTGATATCTCATCCCCGCCTCCAGCAGAAATTAGGCTCAGGCGAGGGGAGGAAATTCATCCTGTCTCAAAACCTTGCTAACAATGTGACAAGTTTGTAGTACAACTGCCTTCTGGCCATTTCGAATAATATTATAAGACAGTCCTAACGCCGCGATGTTCTTGGCGAATCTGGTCGTCATCACTCCCTCTGCCGATATTACTAGGGCGTACGTCTCCACCTTCTCCAGTTTACATAGGCGCTTCAGCTCGATTGACAGAATTTCGTATTTCGCGATCTTCTTCCGTTCAGTCTTCTGAATGTTGTGGGTAAGTGGCACTGCGATGTCTATGATGATCCCTCTTACACTTAACCGCAGTACAATGTCTGGTCGGTTGAAGTCCACTGTTCGGTCGGCGATGATTAGCCTATCCCAGTACATCGCTGCTACTTCCGATGCCGCACAGCTTCCGGGGTATATTTGTAGTTTGGCGGAGCCGTCGCTAACAGGTTATACTTGAGTGCCAGTTGTTGGTGGACCATCTTCGCAAGTTGGTCGTGCCTGGTGAGATATGCTGACTCTGCTAGCGCGGGACACCCTCCTATTATGTGTTCTATAGTTTCGCCTGCAGATCCATATTTCGTACATAGGTCTTCGACGTGGTCTCTCAGGATATGCTTCTGGTAATTTCTTGTTTTTATAACCCTGTCCTGAATATCAGTCAATTATTATTATTATTTCGCCGACTTTATAGTCACACTTCTCAGTGCAAACGCTGGGAAAAATTCACCCATTCTTGCTGCAGATAGTGATGGCTTGAAATCGCGTCTCCGCCTTCAGCAGAAATTAGGCTCAGGCGAGGGGAGGAAATTCAATCTGTCTCAAAACCTTGCTAACAATGTGACAAGTTTGTAGTACAACTGCCTTCTGGCCATTTCTAATTATATTATTATAATACAGTCCTAACGCCGCGATGTTCTTGGCGAATCTGGTCGTCATCACTCCCTCTGCCGATATTACTAGGGCGTACGTCTCCACCTTCTCCAGTTTACATAGGCGCTTCAGCTCGATTGACAGAATTTCGTATTTCGCGATCTTCTCCCGTTCAGTCATTTGAATGTTGTGGGTAAGTGGCACTGCAATGTCTATGATGATCCCTCTTCGTTGTTCCTTCTTGTTCAGCACGATATCTGGTCGGTTGAAGTCTACTGTTCGGTCGGCGATGATTAGCCTGTCCCAGTACATCGCTGCTACTTCCGATGCCGCACAGCTTCCGGGGTATATTTGTAATTTGGCGGAGCCGTCGCTAACAGGTTATACTTGAGTGCCAGTTGTTGGTGGACCATCTTCGCAAGTTGGTCGTGCCTGCCGACATATGCTGACTCTGGTAGCGCGGGACACCCTCCTATTATGTGTTCTATAGTTCCGCCTGCAGATCCGCATTTTCTGCATATGTCTTCGACGTCGTCTTCCAGGATATGATTCTGGTAATTTCTTGCTTTTATAACCCTGTCCTGAATATCAGTCAATTATTATTATTATTTCGCCGACTTTATACTCACACTTCTCAGCGTAAACGCTGGGAAACATTCACCCATTCCTGCTGCAGACAGTGATGGCTTGATATCTCATCCCCGCATGCAGCAGAAATTAGGCTCAGGCGAGGGGGAGGAAATTCATCCTGTCCCATAACCTTTCTAACAATGTGACAAGTTTGTAGTACAACTGCCTTCTGGCCATTTCGAATAATATTATAAGACAGTCCTAATGCCGCGATGTTCTTGGCGAATCTGGTCGTCATCACGCCCTCTGCCGATATTATTAGGACGTACGTCTCCACCTTCTCCAGTTTCCATAGGCGCTTCAGCTCGGTTGATAGATTTTCGTATTTCGCGATCTTCTCCCGTTCAGTCTTCTGAATGTTGTGGGTAAGTGGTACTGCGATGTTTATGATGATCCCTCTTTCATTGTTGTTCCTTGTTGATCAGCACCATATCTGGTCGGTTGAAGTCTACTGTTCGGTCGGCGATGATTAGCCTATCCCAATACACCACTGCTACTTCCGATTCCGCACAGCTTCCGGGGTATATTTGTAGTATGGCGGAGCCGTCGCTAACAGGCCATACTTGCGTGACAGTTGTTGGTGGACCATCTTCGCAAGTTGGTTATGCCTGCCGAGATATGCTGACTCTGCTAGCGCGGGACACCCTCCTATTATGTGCTCTATAGTTTCGCCTGCAGATCCACATTTCCTACATATGTCTTCGACGTCGTCTTCCAGGATATGCTTCTGGTAATTTCCTGCTTTTATAACCCTGTCTTGAATAGCAGTCAAGAAGCCTTCGGTTTCGGGGTACCAAGCACTCAGAAAAAAAAATTACGTCGTTCAGTCACTCACACGATATTGTATACAATGAGGTCCATAAGTAACGGATAAATTCATTATCTAGGTAATTTACAATTTATGAGTAAAATCCTGAAAGACGTCACTTTTTAATTCTAGAATGACATTTTTTGAGCATAATTTTATACCTCCCCCTCCAACCCCCTTGGAGTGACAGCTACCCCTTTACAATTTTTAAATGGAACGAGGCTGCGTGTGATAGCTCATTTGAAAGGGTTTTTAATTCTCCATCCAGCAACATAAGATTTTTCTAATTTCTATAATTTTTTTATTGAAAAAATATTACATTTTTAATGTTACTAACTAAAGAAAAGAACATGAAACAGAACAAAAGAACAGTTTAAATCAAATGTTCAAATTGGGCGCCCGTTGCTTCTTGACAATAATGGAGGCGTTGCCGAAATTCTTCTAAAACGTTTTGTATTGTTTCCGTGGTGATTTGTTAATTTATTGCCTTATTCTGTCTTTTAGATCTTCTACGTTATTTGGGCTGTTGAAGTAGACTCGATTTTACGTAACCCCATAAAAAATTGTCAAGCGGGGTCAAACAGGGAGAACTAGCAGGCCACTCAATTTCACCGCGTCTACCGATCCATCTATTGCGAAAAACTTGATTCAGATAGGCTCTTACTTCCAATGAAAAATGTGGTGTAGCTCCGTCCTGCTGAAACCAAATATTTCTATCAATTTCATTGGGGTTGTCTTCATCAGAAAAAAAGAAATATTTTTTATAACTCCTGCTGGGCCTGCTCGTTCTCCCGATTTGACCCCGCTTGACTATTTTTTATGGGGTTACTTAAAATCGAAAGTCTACTTCAACAGACCAAATAACGTAGAAGATTTAAAAGACAGAACAAGGCAAGAAATTAATCAAATCACCCCGGAAACTATACAAAATGTTTTAGAAGAATTTCAGCAACGCCTCCATTATTGTCAAGAAGCAACGGGCGCCCAGTTTGAACATTTGATTTAAACTGTTCTTATGTTCTGTTTCATGTTCTTTTCTTTACTTAGTAACATTAAAAATGTAATATTTTTCAATAAAAAAAATTATAGAAATTAAAAAAATCTTATGTTGCTGGATGGAGAATTAAAAACCCTTTCAAATGAGCTATCACACGCACCCTCGCTGCATTTAAAAATTTTAAAGGGGTAGCTGTCACTCCAAGGTGGTTGGAGGGGGAGGTATAAAATTATGCTCAAAAAATGTCATTCTAGAATTAAAAAGTGACGTGTTTCAGGATTTTACTCATAAATTGTAAATTACCTAGATAATGAATTTATGCGTTACTTATGGACCTCACTGTATACCAGGACAGTGGCGGCTCGTGGGTGTGTTACATGGGTGGGCACAGGGTGTGTCAGTAGGATTACTTATTAGCTACCAATGGCGCCGCAGGCGAAAATTTTTAAAATTTTCAAGGTCATGCGTTTTACTGACACTTCAGAATTTCAATGAAATTTTCTTTTTATACAAAAATATAGACTTTCACAAGAATAATTTTTGGGATTTGGTAGCTTTTTTAAATAATTATTAGGCACGAATATTGAGGGCTTAAATATATTAAAATAATGGGTGGCAACATGTGAAAAAATTTGATATAGGTATCTTACCGTTATTTGTAGAGGAAATCAGCTCGCATGTCCTGATTGTTCACAAAAATGTTAATCGCATTTTCATTAAAGTCCCGGATATGTTTCACAAAATTTAATACAATAAATTATTTGGTTTAAAATATGTCTGTTTTTATCCACATTTTCATTGTGACGTCTTATATTTTCACGATAAGCACTACCAAGCTGTTGCCTTATGTCTACCTTTCCCAACACACTAAAATCTAAGATGTTATGTAAATGTTTTTCATTGTAGCTAGCATGTTTCTTAGCTTGTCCATTTAAATGTTTTAAATCACTCACCCCTTCTTGAGTCCATGCACTTCGGTTGCCACCCATCATTAAACAAATAAAACAAAACAGTTTGTTTCTTTTAGGACACCCACATAACCACTTAAATCTGTCGTAGACACTACTATTAAAATTTCGTGAATAATTTCGCGATTTTCCTACGTCTGTTTTGGAAATAATCAAATAATCAAATCGGGTAACGGCCTTCCTAACCGTTTAATTTCCGTTCGGATCTCGTATGTAATATCTTTATTAGTCAATAAAAAGTCCACCGAATTCATTTTGAAACGTTTCACAATCAAAAACAGTAAAAACACACTTCTCAGCGAAGAAAATAAACAATAAAACTAAAAGCTGTCACTCAACAAGTGTGACCCGTTCAGCTGATTTTCGAATGATTTAACGACGTATGTTTCCTGCAATCGTCTCCAAACTTTACCAGTCACCGAAAAAACCCGATTAAAAACGAGGGCTGGCAAACTGTGTGCCCTCGCCCACGCGCGCGAAATGCGAGAATTTCAGACTACGGTGGCTCGGTGCTCGATCGATAGTCTGTCATATATATGTGATAAAAATCATTATTTGTGGTATAAAAGGAATAATAATTAGAATATGAATAGTTTGTCGTATACAATTAATTGAAATTATTGTAACAGTAATTTATAGTAAATTAACACAAAATAAATATTTTCTATTGAAATTTGGGCTGGGCACGTGCCCCTGTGCCCTTTATCACCAGCCGCCACTGTAACAGGAAGTATTCAGGTTACAAAAAAAACCTAATTTTCTTACCTTATATACAAGAATTTTTTACCATAACAGAAGTCACGAGTTTTAAATAAAACCATTGCAGACTGAAAATGCAATAGGTACTCTGTACTGGAGTAAAGTTTCGTAGTTCTACTGCTTATGGATAGATGAGGACACACGTTGCAATTTTTACGCGGCAAAATTTTTCAATTCGCCCCGAATTTCCAAGCCGCCCCGTTTTACGGTACTTCCTCTTGCCTAGATCACTGTGGCAACGTTTCCGTGTTAACCGAGAAGACCGAGAGCGTCGTGATGACCGGCGAACACTTCAACTGCATCTGCCAGCTCAGCTTCTCCATCGACGTGGACATGATCAGCTGTTTCGTGTGCAAGAGGCGCTACCACGCGCCATGCTACGGCTACCTCAGCGAGGAGAAGGCCTCGCAGCTGCTGTTCACGTGCGCCAGCTGCAACGCGAACGACCAGGCCCTGTTGCAGTTCAACAAGAACGACTGGCCTCTCTTGGCCAGAGTGAGGTGAGGAAATTACTTACCTACGTCGGGTGTTCAATACATTTAGGTGTATTCAGTCACTAAGAACAAACAAATGACAAATGACTCTAACAAGTTCAAACTATCGCCCTTCCAAGTTCCGTCTTCGCAGTGTTGCTAGATCGGGCGCTACGTTGCCAGTTTCATTACTTAATTTACACACCTCGTATATGCGGACAGTTCATAGATACATATTTTACAAGCTGTATCCAGGAACTTCCGCTTCCATCAGGGCCTACCACTATCTACTTCCTATTTAATACGATTCTGTTAGGGTCCGTGATTTCTTGACTCTAGGTGTTAGTGAATCTTTGGGAATTGCTATTATACGAGGCGCGTTCATAAAGTAAGGGCCGTTTGGTCACAGAAAAAATGTACTCATAAGAAGCAAATTTTATTGTCATATTTAGTTAGGTACAATCTTACTTTACTTCTCTACATAATCGCCGTTCACTTCTAAGCATTTTTCGTACCGCTGCACCAGCTTCTTTAACCCCTCTGCATAGAAGCTTGCCGCCTGAGAGTTGAACCAGTTGACAACGGCGTTTTTGAGTCCCTCGTCGGTTTCAAAACGTTGTCCACCGAGCCACTGTTTAAAATGCAAGAAGAGGAAGTAGTCGCTAGGTGCATGGTCGGGACTGTACGGTGGGTGGTCAAAAAGTTCCCAACGAAAATCTTGAATTTTCTCATTGGTTTTGGCAGCAGTGTGAGGACGCGCGTTATCGTGGAGGAGGATTATGCCAGATGACAGTTTCCCGCGGCGTTTGTTTTGGATCGCACGTCTCAATTTTTGAGCATTTCGCAGTACACGTCAGCTGTAATTGTTGTCCCACGTTCCATGAAATCGACCAAAAGAACATCGTCTTTGTCCCAAAAAACTGTAGCCATCAATTTTCGACTTGTGTACTGAGTTTGCTTACTTTTTTCGGTTTTGGTGAAGATGAGTGTCGCCACTGCATCGATTGCAGTTTTGTTTCTGGGTTGGCGTAGGATACCCACGTCTCGTCCCCAGTAACAATGTGAGAAAACAAATCATCTCCATCTTTTTGATAACGGGCCAAAAACTTTCGTCCACTAGACATTCTTTGCTCTTTGTGGTGGTCGGTGAGCATTTTTGGTACCCACCTTGCACACAATTTGCGGTATGCGAGGTTTTCTGTGACAATATTGTAAACAGTAGTGCGTCCAAGTTGAGGAAATTTGTTAGCCAGGCCACTAATCGTCAATCGACGATCAGATCGCAGTGTTTGGTCCACTTGTGAAACGATTTCATCGGTCTGGATAGGTACTGGACCTGCCACTCCGCTCTTCGTCATGGACATTTGTTCGGCCATTTTTAAAATCGCGGCACCATTGTCTAACCTTTCCTTCACTCATAACTGTAGGTCCGTAAACCAGGCATAACTCCCGATGAATTTCAGCAGCCGACGATCCTTTTGCACATAAGAAACGAATCACAGAACGCACTTCACAGTTGGCGGGATCAACGATTTTCGCGACCATTGTTCTTTGCATTCACGGACAACAATACGACTTCAGAACAAATGACCCTGTAGCTTCGCAATGAGTCAGTAGATGGCGCTGCAGTAGTAAAACTGTGCTTCGAATCGCCAATATTTATATATAAGCAAACGGCCCTTAGTTTATGAACGCGCCTCGTACTACACTAATGGAAAAAATTAAAGGGTCAACAAAATTTTCCGAATTTTTAGTGACTTTTCAGAATGCTGTATCTCAGTGAAAAATGGTCTAATCGAGGTCTAAAAAAAAGCATTTTGAAGCCTCAAGTTTCTAGTTTTGAGATATTTCGGCGAAAAAATTTTTTAGAGCTCCATGTTTCGCGCAATTTTAGGAAGTAGTGTGAGAAAAAAATTTTGCGAGTTTTTTTTGCTTTTTATTTAAGTCCACAAACTTGAAAAAAAATGTTTCTAACTTAGCCATGGTATGGACCGGATAGCTTGTTTATTCAGCTTCAATTTGAAACCTCTCGATACGACCATCTGTTGCAGATATCGAACTTTAAATCAAAAAGGACTCTTTTTGTCTTTAATCGACGATATCTCAGCAACCAACGGTAGCACAGAAAATATAAGGGCTGTTCTGAAAAGTGGAATAAACATCCTACAAGGTTCTGCTGCGATTTTTGAGGAAAACATTTTTTTTTTATCCTTGACATGAATTTGAAAAAAAACAGGAAAAAACGGGTAATTGATGGTTTTTCAGATCATCAACGGCTGAAATTCAAATCTTCATGAAATGATTAATGTTGCGTGTGCCTTTTACAGTTGAATATACCCCCAAAAACCATGCAAAGTTACATTACGATCTAACGAACCATTTTCTTGTTGCAAACGGTCAAACTTTTGAAAAAATTAAAGGGTCACGTTTTTTGAGTGTAAACCTGTCCTAATCATGGCTAAAAGTGAAAACAAAATTTTCGAGCTTCCTCAGAATTTTTTCCGCAAATACCGTTGAAATTTACAAAAAAAATCCAAAAAAACTGTTTTTGGAAAAAAAATTGTTTTTAAAGAAATTTATGTTGTATAATGTTTTGAAAAAAATTTTGATTTTTACTACCGTCGGCATCAGCATTACCCAAAGCGTACCACGTGGAGGTTGCACAATAGGATTTACGCTTCTTACACACAGTCTGTGTGCGTGTGGGTGGATATGTGTGTTTGGGTCTGTTTGTCTGATGTTTTTGGCCACACAGAATTTTTTTTTCAATTTTCAAAAAAAAAGGTTTTTTTTTTTTGTAAATTTCAACGGTATTTGCGGAAAAAATTGTGACAAAACTCGAAAAAACCTTTTTTTTCACTTTAACCATGATTAGGACAGGTTTAAGCTCAAAAAGCGTGACCCTTTAATTTTTTCGAAAAAGTTTGACCGTTTGCAACAAGAAAACGGTTCGTTAGATCGTAATGTAACTTTGCATGGTTTTTGGGGGTATATTCAACTGTAAAATGCACACGCAATATTAGTCATTTCAAGAAGATTTGAATTTCAGCCGTTGATGTTCTGAAAAACCAACAATTACCTGTTTTTTCCGGTTTTTTCAAATTCATGTCAAGGATAAAAAAAATTCTTCTCAAAAATCGCAGCAGAACCTTGTAGGATGTTTATTTCTGTATTCGGAACTGCCCTTAGATTTTCTGTGCTACCGTTGGTTGCCGAGATATCGTCGATCTAAGACAAAAGGGTCCTTTTTGATTTAAAGTTCGATATCTCAGCAACAAATGGTCGTATCGAGATTAAAAAAAAGCAAAAATTGAAGCTGAATAAACAAGCTATCCGGTCCATACCATGGCTAAGTTAGAAAAAATTTTCAAGCTCGTGGACTTGAAAAAAAAAATCGCAAATTTTTTTTCTCACATTACTTCCTAAAATTGCGCGAAACATGGAGCTCTAAAAATTTTTTCGCCGAAATATCTCAAAACTAGAAACACGAAGCTTCAAAATGCTTTTTTTTAGACCTCGATAAGACCATTTTTCACTGAGATACAGCATTCTGAAGAATCATTAAAAATTCGGAAAATTTTTTTGACCCTTTAATTTTTTCCATTAGTGTATATAGACTATACTTATAGATATAAACCAGATTTGTACTAATGGAACTATCTTCTTGGATCATTCTTTACCAATTTCAGGATAGTACTGTATTTCATGAACAAGAATGGCAAATTTCCCGTAAACATAATGAAGTTACTTTCTGATGTTGACAGAAATAAGATTCTTGAAAAAATTGAAGCCTTCAATCTCATAAAGAAAGGGAAACAATCTGGGTAAGTGCTAAACATTTTTTATGTTTTAATGCCGGTTGGACCAACAATCAAATGGACATTCCATTACATGGATGTCAGGTTTGTTGTATTTAAATGATTTAAGTAATCTTTTCAAAGTATTAGTCGTTGCAAAGTATTTAATTTGCATATATGTCAGTTGAAACATTACCAAGATATTTTGGGGAGAACAATCTGGGACACCTTGTACAAAAAATATCATGTGTTACTCATCGTTGAATTCGGCAAAAAAGTCACTTCAAAAATAGACTAAAAATAATATAAAATATCATTTGTTATATCAAAGTTAGTGCCGGTTGCTAAGCAACCCTTTGGCGTATCACAAATTGGACATCAGATGCTACTGCTAATTCAGATTTTTTTTTTTACGTTTGCAACTATCATCCAGTTATCGAGACATTTAGTTCGCAAAATGTCTATACATCGAAGCCACGGACGTAGCCAGGGGGGGCGGGGCGATGGGGGCGACCGCCCCCCCCCCCCCCCAAAGGGCCAAGTAAAAACCAAAATACTCGGGGGAATGCGGTTGCCGTTGCCTCCAGTGACCTTTTTTTTGCTTTTTTGTTTAATCTGCATTGGGCCCCCCCCCCCCCCTAAACATAAATACTGGCTACGCCCTTGATCGAAGCCGTTTTTTATAACCTCTGGACATTTTTCCTAAATTTTCATATTGTGTCTCGATGATACCTCTCTCTGATACGATCGTAATGATTTATGGAAGAAAATGTCAATTCTTGTGGTGTGATAAAAAACATATTAATGTTAAAATTACAAGTCACATAATGCGAACCATTTGGCAATTGGACATATTCATAAACTCCCTACAATCTAATAAGATTTAATTAATAAAAAATTAAATATCACCAAAAACCACATCAAGTATGAAGTTAATTCGATTTTTTAATTTTTGATTTATTAATAAAAATGGATGTCGGCTTGGAAATCTTTACCGTTCTGTATATCAATAGGGGGTGCAACACTGGGCTAATGCGTATTTAGTTCGATCGACTTATTTTGACCTGACAGATTTAATGTAGACAGTTCACAGTATCATTTATGCTATTTTGTTCAGAAACACGTTGTATAGTACGTTATTTTTGGACATGTCTCAGAACCAATTGCAAATAAGCCCACTTTGTGCGTTTGCACTCTCTTTCACACTTTCTCAATTCCTACCGCTTTTACGCACCAATATCACCATGTCGTTAGACTAAAGCTCCTCCTATATTAAAGCCACAGATAGCGCGGTGCGTTAGAAAACTGCTCACACATGTTGCGACGAGAAATAAAATAATCCGTATGATAATGTTCCGTCGTATTCGACATAATTTAACGATTACTGTGCATATATAATTAAAACATTTTTTTTTATTTTAGTAAAATAAACAAAGTAACTTTAAGGCAGATTCTTTCGAAGTTTTTCATGACGGATTCCGAAAACTCCGAAATATTATGTTAGGAGCCATAAAATGATTTTACATGTTATAAGTTTGATGTCGTTTTTTATTTTCGTTTCTATTTGTGTTATTCTGATGTTTAAATCACTGTTTTTTTAAATTGTTTCGTCTGGTGTAAATAACGTAACCAGATGCATTGTCCATATAATTTAGCTTAAATACTGTATTGTATATTTTAATTTTAATAGCAAATAGTTAACGTGAAGAGATGTATGTATTTGTTAAACATTAACAGCAGTTATTAAATAAATTAAATATTTATTCTGTACATTTCTTTTTTTTATTTATTTTTGTAGTATACACTAATGGAAAAAATTAAAGGGTCAAAAAAATTTTCCGAATTTTTAGTGATTTTTCAGAATGCTGTATCTCAATGAAAAATGGTCTTATCGAGGTCTGAAAAAAAGCATTTCGAAGCTACAAGTTTCTAGTTTTGAGATATTTCAGCAAACAAATTTTTAGAGCTACATGTTTCGCGCAATTTTAGGAAGTAGGGTGAGAAAAAAATTTTGCGACTTCTTTGCTTTTTTTTTCAAGTCCACGAGCTTGAAATTTTTTTTCTAACTTAGCCATTGTATGGACCGGATAGCTTGTTTGTTCAGCTTCAATTTGCTTTTTTTTTAATCTCGATACGACCATTTGTTGCTGAGATATCGAACTTTAAATCAAAAAGGACCCTTTTGTCTTTGATCGACGATATCTCGGCAACCAACGGTAGCACAGAAAATCTAAGGGCAGTTCTGATAACTGAAATGAATTTTCTACAAGGTTCTGCTGCTTTGCTGCGATTTTTGAGGAGAACATTTTTTTATCCTTAACGTGGATTTGAAAAAAACAAGAAAAAACGGGTAATTGATGGTTTTTCAGAACATCAACGGCTGAAATTCAAAATCTTCGTGGAATGACTAATGTTGCGTGTGCCTTTTACAGTTGAATATACCCCCAAAAACCATGCAAAGTTACATTACGATCTAACGAACCGTTTTCTTGTTGCACACGGTCAAACTTTTGAAAAAATTAAAGGGTCACGTTTTTTGAGTGTAAACCTGTCCTAATCATGGCTAAAATGAAAAAAATGTTCTAGCTTACCCACAATTTTTTCCGCAAATACCGTTGAAATTTACAAAAAAAATTTTTCAAAATTATTTTTTTCGAAAATTGAAAATAAATTTTTTTAAGGCATGCACGATCGGATTTACGCTTCTTACACACACGTCTGTGTGTGTGTAAGAAGCGTAAACCAAAATCGATCTGATTTGTCTCCTAATCAAGTATGAATCAGGGTCGAAACACGATTTGGGTCACCAACTTTAATTTAAATTAAATTAAAAATTGATAGTCAAAAACATCAGACAAATAGACCCAAACACACACACACACACACAGACGTGTGTGTAAGAAGCGTAAATCCGATCGTGCAACCTC
Source organism: Aromia moschata (assembly GCA_029963805.1). Lineage (NCBI taxonomy): Eukaryota > Metazoa > Arthropoda > Insecta > Coleoptera > Cerambycidae > Aromia > Aromia moschata. The sequence goes on along the minus strand of JAPWTK010000087.1, from coordinate 22,837 downwards.
CACGTGGTACGCTTTGGGTAATGCTAATGCCGACGGTAGCGAAAATTAAAATTTTTTCAAGTTTTGGGAATTTTTTTTTTCAATTTTCGAAAAAAACATTTTTTTTTGGATTTTTTTTTTCAAAATTTTTTTTATTTTTTTTTTGTAAATTTCAACGGTATTTGCGGAAAAAATGTGGCCATGTTCGAAATCATTTTTTTTTTCACTTTTGCCATGATTAGGACATGTTTAAGCTAAAAAAAACGTGACAATTTAATTTTTTCAAAGTTTGACCGTTTGCAACAAGCAAACGGTTCGTTAGATCGTAATGTAACTTTGCATGGTTTTTGGGGGTATATTCAACTGTAAAAGGCACACGCAACATTAGTCATTTCACGAAGATTTGAATTTCAGCCGTTGATGTTCTGAAAAACCATCAATTACCCGTTTTTTCCTCTTTTTTCCAATTCACGTTAAGGATAAAAAAAAATTTCTCCTCAAAAATCGCAGCAGAACCTTGTAAGAAATTCATTTCAGTTTTCAGAACTGCCCTTAGATTTTCTGTGCTACCGTTGGTTGCTGAGATATCGTCGATCAAAACAAAAGGGTCCTTTTTGATTTAAAGTTCGATATCTCAGCAACAAATGGTCGTATCGAGATTTAAAAAAAAGCAAATTGAAGCTGAATAAACAAGCCATCCGGTCCATACCATGGCTAAGTTAGAAACATTTTTCAAGCTTGTGGAATTGAAAAAAAGCACAAAAACTTGCAAAATTTTTTTCTTACACTACCTAAAATTGCGCGAAATATGTAGCACTAATATTTTTTTTGCCGAAATATCTCAAAATAGAAACTTGAAGCTTCAAAATGCGTTTTTTTAGACCTCGATAAGACCATTTTTCACTGAGATACAGCATTCTGAAAAATGACTAAAAACTGGCAAATTTCTTTGACACTTTAATTTTTTCCATTAGTGTTATATGACAGCCATTGTTTATTTTACAAATTGTGACAGTCACTTGTCAAAAGTTTGACATAACCGAAAAGCTTATGGTGGGTTCATGCAGAAATTTTTAGTAATAAGAATAAGAATAGTAATAAGCATAAAAGTTAAACCTTCGTTTTATAATGACCCAGTTCATGCAGTAAACATAATTTTTAGTAATAATTTTAAAAATAAGGATTTGCTGCATGAACTGGGTCATTATAAAACGAAGGTTTAACTTTTATGCTTATTACTATTCTTATTCTTATTACTAAAAAATTTCTGCATGAACCCACCATTAGACATGACCGCTATTTCCATCTCTCTCGTTCATAGCCAGAGTTGATGACGTTTTTTTTGGATGTCTCTATATATTGAAGGTTGAAGACTGAAGTATGCAACATCCAAAACTTCTTTGTGTCATTGCGGTTGCCTATACTGGAGCCAAATAAAAGTGAAATAATTGTATTGTTGACGGTTGATTAAAAGTATTGAGCCTTGCTGATAGGTTCGAATATGATTATTTATTTTATAAACAGGAGGAAGTTAACTTAGAATGTAAGCGCCATCCGACTCTATAATTTGTCGCCAACGAGTAGGCAGATTGCGGACACCACGTTCCCGGAACTCACGCGGTTGTGAACCGAAAAATTTGTGTATGACTATTTGTAGATGGTGACGATTGTCAAATGATTAATCTATTAAATGTTTGCTGAGGACACAGAACAAATGATAGTCAATGGGGGAAAGGTCTGGTGAATACGGTGGATGTTTTGCTATATGGGGACGCGCATTATCGTGCAGTGGTCAAGGGAGTAGCCAGGAAGGGGGCGATGGGGGCGATGGGGGCGATCGCCCCCCCAAAGGGTCAAGTAAAAACCAAAATACTCGGGGGAATGCGGTTTCCGTTGCCTGTAGTGACATTTTTTTTTTTGGCTTTTATGTTTGATCTGCAGCGATCGCCCCCCTCCAAAGGGTCAAGTAAAAACCGAAATACTCGGGGGAATGCGGTTGCCCTTGGCTGTAGTGACCTTTTTTTTTTTTGGCTTTTTTTGTTTTATTTGCAGCGATCGCTTCGGGCTTTTGGTTGCCGTTGCCTCTACTGACCTTTTTTTTTTGGCTTTTTTGTTTCATCTGCATTGAGCCCCCCCCAAAGATAACTACTGGCTACGCCCTTGGCAGTGGTATAACTTTGTCCACGGCCAAATTGTGGAGTTGAGCACACATAGGCCAGGCCCGTTGACAAAAATACCTCGTCTTTTTGCCAAAATTAGTTACAGCACGAAAATATACATAAAAAATCGGAAAAATTCCGTAGAATTGAATAAACTTTTCCCGAGCTGAATTTCGCCGCGTCATATTCAAAATGCAATGGGGTCGAAAGTTGGCCAAAAACCCTTTTTTTCATTTAAAAAAACTATGCGTCCTACAAAAAAAAGTTTCAAATAAAACTTTCAAATAGAACTTATTACAACAAACAATTTAAGTCTAATCCGACTTTAATAAATGTATATTTTCCAACATATTTAAAAGTAGGTAAAGTTATACCGGTGTTCAAAAAAGGCGACCCTCACCTTCTAGAAAATTATAGACCAATCAGTGTGCCATTTTCTTTCTCGAAAGTTTTCGAATATGCATTTCTAGATCGTCTTATCACATTTTTAGATAAATTTAAAGTGTTAACAAACAAACAATTCGGGTTTCGTGAAAATATGTCAACTATCACAGCAGTTCACTCTTTCTACGCAGATGTAATAAGGTATATCGACGCTGATGAATGTCCTGCTGGGATCTTTTGTGATCTCAGTAGGGCATCCGATTGCGTAAACCACAGTATACTGCTCTCTAAACTTTTTGAATATGGTTTGAGAGGCCAGCCAACATGGATCTCTTCTTTCATTAAATGCCGTAAACAATTTGTGTCAATCCAGCACTGTAAACGCGGTCATATATCTTATAGTAACTCTGATTCTGTCCAAGTAGAGATGGGGGTGCCACAAGGATCGGTGTTGGGTCCCATTTTATTTATTTTATATATTAATAGTTTGGAGCATGTATTAAAAGACACATGTTTCACTTTATATGCTGATGATCTTACCTTGGTTATATCTGACAAATCTGATGATCGTATGTAAGAAAAATGTAATGAAGTTTTGCAAAAACTAACTAGCTGGTTTAATAAAAATCATTTATTCCTAAATTCAAATAAAACAAAAATAATAAGGTTCCACAATAGGCAGAAAGTATGCGAGCATCTGAGTGTTAATAACACCACGGTGGATTCGAATGCAACTACAGTTACATTTCTTGGTATCCGTTTAGATGAACACCTAAATTGGAAACTGCATTGCGAGTATGTAATGGCCAAATTAAATTCTACAAATTTTTTATTCAAAAATATAAAAGATGTTCTCACTGAGAAACAATTAATAAATTTGTATTATGCACAAGTAGAGACACATCTGCGTTATGGCATTTGTTTTTGGGGGAATTCTACCTTTTCACAGGTTGTATTTGTTTCACAAAAACGTATCCTACGCACCTTGGCCGGAATTGCGAGTACGGTAACTTGTCGGGACGTTTTTGTAAATTATAAAATTTTAACCCTGACATCTTTGTATATTTTTGAAATGTGTGTTTATGTATTAAAAAACAAAAAAAATGAATTCCATGTACCTTTCTCTAAACTATCGATAACATCTAAGACAACAGACTGTTTAGGATTGAAAATATTTAATCACTTGCCTCAAGAAATTAAGTTAAGCAAAAACTTAAACATATTTAAAAGTAGTCTAAAATGTTTTTTAATAAGTAACTGTTTTTATAATGTAACTGAATATTTTTCATCATAGTTTTTACGAAGCAATGTTGTTGGTTTTAGGCTTAAGATTGACTATTGCCATACATTTTATACAATGTCATTTTGGTAAAATAAAGAATATTATTATTATTATATTATAAATAGATTTTTTATTGCAAAAAAAACAGCCAAAAAAATGGCGAATTTGTCAATTGCTTATATCTTTGATAAATATGTAATATTTTTACATGAAACTTGGGGAATGTTTAGTCCTCAATAAGTGGAATATGCTTATATTTTGTACACTGCAAAATTCCTGATAGTTTTTGCAAAAAATCGCATTTTTCGCAAAAAAATGCTTTTTTTAAACTCTTTAAAACTCTTTAAAAATTTTCTTCAAGACCTACTTTCGTGCAGTGGCGGCTGGTGATAAAGGGCACAGGGGCACGTGTCCAGCCCAAATTTCAATATAAAATATTTCTTTTGTGTTAATTCACTATAAATTACTGTTACAATAATATCAATTAATTGTATACGACAAACTATTCATATTCTAATTATTATTCCTTTTATACCACAAATAATTATTTTCATCACATATATATGACAGACTATCGATCGAGCACCGAGCCACCGTAGTCTGAATTCCTCGCATTTCGCGCGCGTGGGCGAGGGCACACAGTTTCTCAGCCCTCGTTTTTAATCGGGCTTTTTCGGTGACTGGTAAAGTTTGGCGACCATTGCAGACAAAACGTCCGTCGTTAAATCGGTCGAAAATCAGCTGAACGGGTCACATTTGTTGAGTGACCTTTTTTTAGTTTTATTGTTTATTTTCTTCGCTGAGAAGTGTGTTTTTACTGTTTTTGATTGTGAAACGTGATACGCACAACACGTTGCTGAACATTCTTTTCTAAATGTAGGAAAACGTTTAAACGGAGCGTACGTATAAGCCCAGATTTATGAGTTTACAGAGCCTAAATGCAATGAACTCGAAGGCATCAATGCGTTCTGAAACTTAAACACGTGTTTGATGACGTGCATCTGCTTTTATTTTGTATGAAGTATACAGCCATTATTTTTTCAGGGTTTTGCTGGCCGCCGTGTTTAAAGGCAGGCATGTAACGCTATTTATCAAAATTACAGCTGCTTTTAAAAGGGTTAAATCCACACAATTTGGTCACTTTCATTTAGGCGGATGTTCATCGATCGGCCGCACCTCCAAGTGAATGTCCGCATCTGTCCAATTGTTCCAATTTAATGTTAACCGACATTTATAATGGGGCCTTAATCATCGCAGTCGCTCGACCCGATAATCATTTATGGATCGCCAATTTCCACGTTCGTCATTATATCAATTAGCGGATAATGTACGGGGTGTCCGCCGAAAAGTCTGCACTATAGGGAAATTTGTTTTATTATCATAAGAGGTGTCCAAAAATTCCATTGGTAAACGGAAAGTTCAGATGCTCGACATGATTTTAGGTCGATTTAAGGGAGGAAACCCCTTTACAATTTTCAAAAAATTGAGTTTTTGTTTTTTTTTCTTATTTCGAAAGTATAATATATTGAGAGTACTCATTATATTATAAAATAAAGAAAGTATAATATATTGAGAGTGGGAAGAAGAAAAAATCTAAATATTAAATATTTACGGAGTTATCTCCTATATTCGAGAGCGCCGGGGCTCTTCCTCATATAGTCCAGTTACTTGGGCGGAAAATAGTGCATTACCTCCGGACTGCATGGATTTTGCTGAAATTTTGGATTTAAACTTGTCTTAAGGGGGCTTTCCCGCTTTTCGGTTTCAAAAAAGGGGGAAACTGGACCTTTCGGGGAAGAGGTCCAGGAAAACTGACCATCAAGGTAATAGGCGAATTGACAACTTATTACGGTCGGTTACTTAGTATCCGTATTCGGCGAAATGCGGATTCAGTGGAAAAAATGCGTGACGCTATCTGACGTGAAGCCAAAATGAGGTCTACAAGGCAGAGGAGGGTGTCCTGTACGGGCCGGGAATTAACGACGAACTGTAAGTAAAAAAATTTCATAATTATATGAAAAAAAAAACAAAAAAAAAATTTCAAACGCATTTTTCTCAAAACAACGTTTTTGAAACTGGAATGAGATTTTTCTCTGATTTCACTAATTAACCAATTTTAATGATTTTTCTTTTAAAATGTTCACAAATCATGCCATTAGTGATCAACATAGGATTTTTTTGATATTGCAAAAAATTCGATTTTTAATAACAATTTAAAGGTAGAAATTTAAGGTGAAAGTCATACTTTTTTTTCAAAGTTGCACCAAATCGCGTAAAATTTGAATTTCACATTGACATGTCCGCCTGAAGTAGCTGCATTGGAACAAGGATCGACGGCCGCCATTTTGATTTAAAAAATAAATGAAAAATGAAATGTAACCTACATACCTGTATCATTTAATTAAAAAAAATGTCTCAATCCGTTTTATACTTTCTTCAGAAAAAAATCCCAAAAAAACCTTTTTTTTCCAGCGAAAATTGTTTTTTTGTAAAATTTAAATGGGCGTTTTTTTTGCTTAGATTTTTAAAATAAGTGTAATAAACTAGCTGCCTACTATTAAGGAGAGCCACACCAAATTCTAAGATGTGTCCGTTGAAACCTCTTTAAAAACTATTCATAGTAACTATACAAATTTGTCTTCTACGTCTAAGTGACTTGCTATGTATAATATTTTATAAGCATCTAGCTCTGCTAATAACTCTCCATAACTGGTTACTGCAAAATTTTATTAAACCATATGTTTATTATATTTTTTTACTCGTATATATTTTTTTATATATACTCGTATACTGGGTGTAACCGGATTATGGTACACCCCCCTTTTCTCCTTTAGTTTTCAAGATATTTAATTGAAATTTGGGATATCCTATATACATAATAAGCGACACTGCCTGACATGTGATTTTTTTTCCACTTCCGGTTTCGCCGGAAGTGACACTAACTTTCGATTTTTAAATGGAATACCCTGTATATTATTGCATTTTTTAATTCTGCATAATTTTCTGAATCCAACGATGCCAAATAAGTGACATTTTAAACGTCAATATTTTTTTTCAATTATAATTTTTAGTTTTCCATTTCCAAAGTATCAAATAAAATATCATATCATAAAGTAAAAAATAAAATATCATCAAATCGTTTCTCTTAGCTGTAATTTTGTTTGTATTGATCGCACATATTAATACGACAAGAATAAATTAGTTATTAATAGTAATAATAAAAGGTACTACGGTACCAATATGGTTCCATTTGAAACAATTGAGTTCTGCTTCAAAAACAATTTTGATGAACCTTATTTGCTCATAAATCACATAAGTTAGTATTTTTGACGGGATTTTGATTTTTGTAGCATTACATGGGTCATTTACAATAAATCGGAACCGTCATGGCCCACTTAAAAAGAAAACTAAAAATTATAATTGTAAAAAATAGTGACGTTTTAAATGTAACTTATTTGGTATCGTTGGATTCAGAAAATTATGCAGAATTCAAAAAATGCAATAATATACAGGGTATTCCATTTAAAAATCGAAAGTTAGTAACACTTCCGGCGAAACCAGAAATGGAAAAAAAATCATTTGTATGTCAAACAGTGCCGCTTATTATGTATATAGGATATCCCAAATTTCAATCAATTATCTTGAAAACCAAGGAGAAAAGGGGAGTGTACCATGATCCTGTTACACCCGGTATAGCAATTTATTTTCCAATTAATAAAAAAATACACTGGTTTCTTGACCGTTTTCTTTTTTTTTCTTTTTCTACCTATTATTTTAAAATTCCTTGTTCATTTGATATCTACTTCTTTCATATCGCTTGTTAACTATTGACAAATATTTTGATACGCAAGCCGTTTCAAACATTGCGTTATTATTTGTATTTGTTATTTATTTAACATACTTTTCCAGCATACTGTATGAGGATGTACCGGGTGGGCAAATTTCGATGTTTTTATAGGGTATCTCGGTAACTGTAAGGGCAGGAAAAATGAACCCACCTTTCCCGACCTCTTTTTTCGAGATAAATTCATTGGTGAAAACCAGAATTTGCATTTTCCGGTTAGAAAATGGGGGGTTGTTTGTATAATTAGAAGAAAATCTGTTTGCACGTTCTACAGGCACTTTTTTATAGGATTTCTTAACAGATTTTTTATATCTTGGTAGTTTTCGATTATGTAAACTTCTATTTTTTTAAATGGAAACCATAGTTGGCTAGAAGAAAAAGAGGTTAAAGAAAAGTGGGGGTAGAAGGTTTATGGGAAACAGTTAAAAATTTTTATTTTTTTGTATAGGTATACTTACTTTGTTTTTTCTTTTGCAGGAGAGTTTCTATAGTAACACATTGTTACAACAATGTTTTAATAATAATAACTGTTGCTATGGAAATTTACTCACTGCGAAAAGTAACATAAATACATAGTAACAGTCGTATATAATGAATGGTATATTAAACTTAAATAACTAATTATGACATATTAGTGACTAATTAATAATTAATTATAACATATTCATAACAAGAAAGTTTAACACACTTAACAATCAAATTTGTAACAAATAATGTATGTAAAAAATACGATCAATATATTTTACAAAAACAAAACTAGACAGATTAAAAAAAATACGAGCATGATTATTTACCTAAAGTTTTCAAATTGTCGTCCGTTGTTTGCGATGCACAGTTCACATCGCTTTGAAACACTTTTTGTTCATTATAGATGTGAATATTTGAAACGGATTCACTAAGTTTTCTCTCAGTTGTACCGTGTATTATTTGTCTTTTTGTATAAATTGTCTTTAATGGTTCCCCAAAAAAGATCTAACGGGAGAGACCGAGCATTTTGCCATTGTTCCTATCCATTTCCCCCAAATGTTTTAATAATTCCGAGATTAAATAGTTATGGGGGGCCCCGTCTTGTTGAAAAAATACATGCGTTTTGTTAAGTGGTAAGTTGTTAAAAATTCTTACTATGTGGTAGTTTATCATATTGTAATACCCCGTTGACCATTTAAATTGTCATCATAAAGTTGGTAAGCTAAAATGCGGTTATTATATGGGCACACCATACACTAAAACCGAAACGTCCTTGATTTTGAACATCAACAGTCTGTGAGGATTATCCGCCAATTTTGTTGTGTCGGTTGAAAATTCCGGCACCTACGTAACTTTCACGTCAATTTATAATTCTAAAACCATTGCAGACATCCAGTCGGCGTTCAGGATCGTTGGAAGGAGCTGTTGTTGTTTCCTTATTGTATAAGTCTAAATTTGTTTTTTTTAAAACTGAAAGTGCCTCTAAATTCAGACTCCTTGAAGGTGACAATCCAACAACCTTTTCCCCGTCTAAATCCTCCGTATTCAACAGTTTTCTTTTAGTCTAAAAGGCTTGTTTTCAAGTAGCGAGCTTAGTTTTGATAAAACCTTAGCATTTGAATTTTGATAGCCATGGCCTTGTCTTTTTCACTTAACTATATGCAAAAAAACCAAACAAAAACAATTTTCCAAACAGTAATGTGTACTGTGTATTTACATCCCAAATTTTCTGTTTTCAAATGACAGGCGCCTACTGTGCAAAATTGAAAACTATACTTCTTATGAAAAAGTTAAGTTTCTCCAGAAACACTCATCATAGACCCCACCTAAATCGTTGTAAAGACGTTACCATTTAAAATAAAAGTTATGCCATACTCGAAAACCACACAAGATATAAAAAATCTGTTAAGGAAATCCTATTCTACTTAATGCCGTAGAAGTGCAAACAGATTTCTTCTATTTTACAAACAACCGATTCACACCAACAATGTTTACAACTCCAAAAGCAAATTCTTGGTTTTCACCAAGAATCAAATACATAAATAGAAATTTGTCTTCTAACGTTAGTTAACATCTGCATACTGTGTAATCGTCCTAATTTTTTGAACAACCTATTGGGTTTGTTACGCGAGATAGAAAAAAACTTCTTATACAAAAATCTTAATAAGGTTTCTATATTTTCTTTGAACTACCAAAAATATTAAAAAAAAAAAAAAAAAAAACCCAAAAAAACCAACCAACCCCTTTTTTCCTTCCCCCCCTTTTTTTTCTCTTTTGTAAGATTAATTTCCCCTGTTTCAAAAATGTATATATTTAGTCTCATTTCTTTTTTAGAAAATTCTGAGACACGTCAATTTATAATTCTAAAAGACACTTGAAAAAATGTCATCCCTAAATTCAACCCCTTAAGGTGACAACTACAGCCTAAATTAAAACTACCTAAATTTTCAGATTGAGTAGGGCTTGTGATACTTCATTTGAGGTCTTTCATTATCTATCCTGGGGTTTTAAATTTATCAGAATTACAAGAAAAAAGTTTCAGCGTAGGAAATTGTTCATTAAAATCAAAAACAAAAATTATTAATGCAGCAGGTGTTCAGAATGTATGCCTCCAGCATCTTGGCAGCATCCTAGACATAAATAAATGTCTTTACGTTAGTTAACATCTGCAGTGTAATCGACCTAATTGCAAGGTTATTCTTCTTAAGTCAGCTAAATCGTCAGGTTTAATTTTGTAGACCATACGTTTTACATATCCCCATAGGAAGAAGTCTAACGGCGCGAGATCAGGTGATCGTGCAGGCCATTCTACAGAACCACGTCTCCGTATCCAATTTGGAAAGAGCGTGTGGAGATATTGCCGGACATTGACTTCGTAATGTGCTGGTGCACCATCCTTCTGTTGTGGGTTTCCTTCAGCTGGATACAAGTTTGCCATCGTCGGTACAACATTATTTTGGAACAGCGCTAAATAAGTTTCTCCATTTAAATTGCCGTCAATGAAGAAAGGACCAATGATATTTTCTCGAATTATTCCTGCTCAAACATTAACTTTCTCAGGGTTTTGCGTGTGTAGTTCCCTCATCCAGTGAGGATTTTTTCTCGACCAGTAACGACAGTTTTGGCGATTAACATGGCCGTGAAGTGTAAATGTAGATTCATCCGAAAATAAAACATTTTCTATTTGTAAAGTATTGTCATCTATTATTTGCATCATTTGTTCACAAAAAAGAATTCATCTATCAAAATCGTCTTCTGCGAGCTCATTAGTTGGTACCAGTTTATATGGGTGCATCTGATTTTACTGTCAGTACGCGGAGAATCGAGGAATGGCTAATATTTTTAATGCTGAAGCTGTTTGATGACTCGATGTATGTGGATTTTCTTCAAGCGTGAACATTACAACCAATTTCTGATCATCACTGAGTTTATTGGGAGGATTTTCCTTTAGCTGCCGTATATGTCCACATTCCCGAAACTTCTTCTCTATTTTACTTACGGTACCTTGAGATATCGGCGGCAACTCCGGATATTTTTCTTGAAATAGGCGAACAACTTTGGCCTGCGTTCGTGTTCTGTCTCCGTAACCAATCATCTGCAGAATCGTTATCTAATGCATTTCTGTTAGGTAAACCATCTCTCTGAATTGCAACACGAAAACTAAAGCAAAACGTTTAACACTGGTAACTACTTAACTACTGTTAACTACTGTTACAATGACAAGCACGTTTCTAGGTAATTTCATTAAAGCTGAAATTCGATTGTCAAGCAAAAATGACTTTATAGTAAGTTTTGGGAATGTCGGCAATTACATACATTTATTTTTTTGTTATTATTAACATTTCAGAACCTAAAATTGACAAATAGTGTTACTTATAAAAATTTTATTTTAATGTAACGAATTTCCTATGCTGGAGAAACTTGTCTTTTTTTCTTGTTAATTTATGCAATAAAATTTAAAACTATCGCAGTTTTGAATAGAGAATGAAAATACCTTTCAAATGAAGTATCACAAGCCCCTACTTCCATTTTGAAAATTTAGGAGTTGTAGGTGTCACCTGAAGGGAGTTGAATTTAGGGATGACATTTTCGGACGAAGTATTTTTAGAAAAAGAAGAAAATGCGTGGCTCCGGACTTTTCTAAAAAAAGCCAATAATGGGAGCAACTGAATTTATTCCATTTGGCTGTTCCACACTGTATATTAAATCAACAGTTTGTGGATTATTTAAATTTGAAGTTTGATAATTATAATACTGTCGGGTTCTTGATTGCCCTGAAAAGCAAATTTACATACAGTGTCTCCGGACTGACGCAGCAATTTTGGACGTTTTCCACGAAACACTACTACCTACTATACTTCTTTCGACGCGCGTTTCGCCAATTAAGTTGGCATCTTCAGGAGAAAATTAAAACTAAATTCTAACCTGCACACTTGCACTATTTATACTTAATTTGCCATTACGGTTCACTGGACCGTAACATATGTCTTTGTTTATCAGGGCAAACAGTGGACTGTTGGGTACTGGGTTAGAATTTAGTTTTAATCTTCTCCTGAAGATGCCAACTTAGTTGGTGAAACGCGCGTCGAGAAAAGTATAGTAGTTCGGTGTTTCGTGGAAACCTCCTGTTAGGGACTGGGCGATACCGATCCGATATATCGAAGTATCGATACTTTGTTTGTAATACATCGAGTTTTTGGCATCGATAATTCTCTCGAGCGATATTCTAAAATATCGATATTTTCGTTGCTATACCGAATAAGTATAGGAAAATTTTTACCCGGTAAAAAAATGCGTGTTCGCCCCGTGTTGTTAGTTGCCAAAACAATTGTACAAGAGTGAATTTCTATTGTTTGTTGCGAGATTTTTTCCAAAATTTCGATGAACATCAAGTAAATATTTAATCAAACAAACCTTCCTTTCTTTGCTTTAATATTGGCAAGAGTCTGTGTAATACAGCACAGACAAACCCTCTTTAACCTAACTCTGTACACTTTTCTGCTAATGTTCAAATTTTTTGATATTCCAAACGGACGAATTTCAATATGCAATTGTATATTTTATAATTAACCGTTTCATTCTTTAAAGGAAACAGAAATACAAATGTCCGAAGAGCGAATGTTTCTTTCCACTGTCGGTCCCTCTGTACCATCCGAAAGGCTCTTCACTGGCTGGGAAAATTATGGATGATGAAGGAAAATTTGGAATTTTCACTCAAGATGAGTGAAAATACATTTGCAAAAAAAATGTTATTATAACTTTATATGTGTTAGTTTTTGAAAAACTATTAGAAAAACTTGTTCCATTTTTAGCAAAATGAGAAAACGCTTATTACACTCGATTTCTTTAATTCTACATTCCCTCTTATTTCACCACGTTTTTCCCTATTATGTCACGAAACGTTCCCTCTTAAGTCGCCGCCTGTAAAAGTTTTAGAACTACGTTTGGAAATTGGATTCTCGCATGATTATGTACAATTTTTATTGAAAAAAATGATTGTGTAATATATTAAATATTGACACCTAACCTTTAAAATAGGTTAGGTGTCTTTTAAAAATATTCAACCTTTAAAATATTCATTCAAGGGGAAAATTGAACTTTGTCACGTACGACTGGGCATACTTACGTTGATTTTTTCGTTCAGCTGGCTCATTTTTCATTATAACAAGTGTTGTGGTATATCCCGAGAATAATACACCACCGTATATTTTCGGGTATATCTCTAAATATTTTTTTGCAACTAAAAACACGAAAAAAAGTTGAGGTTAGTGATCGCGACTTAAGAGAGAATACATTTCGCGACTTCAGCGAGAAGATGATGCACACGGATTTGGTGACTTAAGAGGGAATCGAGTGTATTAGGGACAATATTTGTGATGCACGGAAAAAAATATATAAGAATTAATAAATTTTAATAGTAAAATACGATGGAGGAGTTTTCATTAAATTTTTTACCATTAAAACAGTAAAAATTGAATGAAAACAATCATTTTCGAGAGTCAGTTTACCATTCTTTCTATAGTGTTTACTTTTCTTTTTTTATGTGTACGATTAATCGATATGTTTTTTTTAATTTTTGTTATTGTTCAAAACCAAATAAATGGGTATTTTTATTTTTGTTGATCTCCTTATGTTGAGAGACATTTGAAGTTTTAATTTATTTCAGAATGTTTATTCCAGAGCAATTCTTTTATCCTTTTTAATAAATAATAAAAAAATAAAAATAATCGTTCGTTTTTTTTTTAACTTTAACTTAACTTTAAATTTTTTAACTTTATATTCACAGAAAATTATTCATTTGATTACCAATATATCGATTAATTTTGATAGATGTATCGATACCCGGGTATCGAAAAATTCAAAATACTTGCAATACAGAGTATCGACATTTTTGCTTTCGATCCATCACTACCTCCTGTCCTGTTCGCAGCCGGCGACTTGGAAGCTCAAAGACTTCCTGACACAAGTCCGGACTTCTCGTGCAGTCAATCAATACGCGTGTAATCGTTAATTCCGCACGTGTCGCATCTACGAGCCCATCACGGTCGTGTCGCTGCTGCTGCAGGAAGCAGCATCACCGAAATTAACCTCGTTTCCTAGCCATCAATGCGAATGAAAGAATAAATATTCTATTTTTACCCATTTAAAACGGTTTAATTAAGTTCTAATCTCAATACTGGGTTATAAAAACAAATAGGTCCGCGTTCACCGGGAGACAATGTGTCGGCCAGATTTGCTTGCCTATTAGGCTTTACATAGTTCTGTTTGGTATTTTCTCCATTCGTACGCATTAGATATATTTTTTGTATACAGTCTGTCCCAAATTGATTATGCATGCGTTGATATCTCGGCTATTGTTGGAGATAGAAAGTATTAGATTTGTCATCCGAAGAGATCTCAAATATACGAGCTACGAGCCTTCGGTGTATTTCAAGACTGTTTGGAGCTCAACCAGCGCTGCCGGTCAGCCTCCTTTATATAGCATCCGATAGTAGCAGCAATACATGGCGTTTATTTACTCAAAGTTATCCTCGCCACGTAGTGACTGTAGACTGCTAGTCACACACTCATAATTGTTTCCGCATTTGTACTTTCCAACATTCTTAAAGCTATCAAATGCCCTTCCATCGCTTTGGCCTCATCCAGTCCCCCAACCACTACGTGAGCTATGTTCTCTCCTTTAACATCTGTCGATGGAACGACAGACGGAACTTGGAAGGGCGGTAGGTTAACATGTAATGCACCTTCAGTACAAGTTTGTTAGAGTAATTTGTTTGTTCTTTGTGATGTTTTCGAAAACCGGATTTTTCTAGTCCGTTTTAAAAATTGAATGATGAAATTGATTTTGAGCAACGCTGTGCTACCAAGTTTTGTTTCAGACTTGGACACAGCGCAATGGGTACTTTTGCAAAACTTTAACACGTCTACGGAGACGTGTGTGTTCAGATTCATGTCAGTGTGTGTTCATTCAGATCAGCATTCAGATCGTCGGTTGACGACAAGAATGATCTGGGAAGAGTTAAATTTGAATCACACCATTGTTCATCAGATTTTGACTAACGAACTGGGGATGAGAAAAATTTGCGCGAAAATGGTTCCAAAAAACCTTTCGCAGGACCAAAAGGACATCAGGAGAGAAAGGTGTCTTGACTTTTCAAAACCGATTGAAAATGATTCCCATTTTATGGAACGTGTCATTACTGATGAAGAGATTTAGGTGTTTAAGTACGACCTGGAAAGTGCCAAAGCATGGAATGGCACACTTCAAGCTCTCCAAGGCCCAAAAAAGCAAGAATGAGCAAGTCGAAGATCAAATGTATTTATGATACATCACTGAAAATCAAATTTTGTATTTAACCTCATAAAAATCCAGTATGGAGCCCGTAATAAAAATAAAAGTTAACTTCATTAACTTGGGAACAAATCAAAACATAAAAATACTGTCATCAAAAGTATCTTCCTGACCTGAGACTGTCCTAACAATGTACTCGCTATAATATCATAAACCCAGTAATTAAAAAGATAAAGCTCATGCTCAGTTTTTGGAACTATTCCGAAAACGATTGCAGATAAATCGAATTTGAATAAAATAACGAAGTGGTAATAAAATCCTCTAAAATATTCACCATTTAACCATCTTTCTATCTCCAACAATAACCGAGATACCAATGCATGCGTAACCAATTTGGGACAGACTGTATACAGTGGTCGGTAGTTATATGATTCTGCTCGACGTGAAATAGTACAGCTTTGAAACAGATGTTGTGTTTTTTTTTCGAGCGATAGTCTGAAATCTTTAACACTGACTGGTGGTAGTTCTGTAATTGAATATGATAAAAACCGCATGTTAAATTATTCGAATATAGTATAAAATTGTGTTCCATGAAAATATAATTGGCCTGTACTTCCATGTGTCTAATTTTAACAAGACCGTTACGATTTTGGGTATTCGGCAAGCATTGCTTAACCTTTTAACGGCGGAGAAATGCGAGTTAAAATGCGACCTCTTTTATTAGACGCGTTTATAGATAAATTTAATGAATTGCTTTATCGTTCAGTAGGCAGAGACTTTTATGTGTTCCTGAAACATGTAGGGCTAGTTTTGACGGTTCCCTATGTATTTTTTTTTGCGTAGAAAACAAAGCGCGGAGTCTGTAGAGCTCAAACCGCCCGCTAATTTTTTAAATTAACAATTTAAAAAATTTCGCTTATATTTCCGTTTCTTGTCATATTTTATATAGCATATGCAATTAAGAAGTTGTAGCCTACTGAATTTCCAAAATTTTAAGCCCAACCCGAAGTCTCCAAGTGCTATTGTTAACTTGCAAATGACTGCTGAAGTTGAAAAAAGTGCTTTTTTTCACAATTTTTTTTACTTCGAAAGTAGGGCGACTATGATCATGAAATTTCTTGGAGGGACTGCTATTTGTAGTATGAAGTTATAAAAAAAATTCAGCTCGATAACGGTCGAATTTTTTTGCAAGCTTTAATTAACAATGACGCCATTTCTTTGTTTATTGTACGATATTGACCGGGTTGGGCTAGAAAAATCATAAATCTCTTCAAGTTTCCGTTACGTTTTGAGATTTTGAATCATATTAATTTGGGCCAGTTTTATAACGTTTTCTACGCGACTAACTTTTTTGACGCGTTGTATACACGGTGGAGACTTTAACTGGAATATATTCGCTAGCGGGGTGGTGAATGATTTTTTCAAAAAAATTCCCGAGACACGTCAACTTTTAAATGTATTTACCTACATTTTGCAAGTAATATGAAAAATATAGCCCTTCAGGGGTGGCTGAAACCACCCCCGACATGATTTTTTCAAATGCAACCCTATGGCGTGTGACCCCTCATTGTAAAGCTGGTGGAAAGAGGAATCCAACGCACTGGTCAAATTTTAATTTTTAGTATGTTTGTAGGGTTGCATACAATTAAAACAATTTAAAAATTAAATTTATTTTCAACGTAACAATTGTTCAAAATGTGCACCATTCACTTGTTGGCAGCATCCCAGTCTGTGGTAGGTATCGTCCCTTACATTATGCAACATTTGCGGTGTTATTTTTCCGATTTCCTCTCTTATCCTTTCCTGCAGATCTGCTATGTTGTTGGGTTTCTGAATGTAAACCCTAATTTTAAGATGTCCCCACAAAAAGAAATCCAGTGGTGTAAGATCTGGAGATCTTGCTGGCCACTCAATATTACCTCGCCTCCCCAATCCACCTACCGGGAAAAATTCTGTCCAGATACTGACGAACAATGGCAGCATAGTGTGGTGGGGCCCCATCTTTGCTGAAACCATAACCTCTCGTCGGTCAAGTTAGGGTTTAAGGGGTTTGGAAATAAATGACATAGCACTGGCATTAGTTCGTGCTGGAGTAAACGCAAGTATCTTGCTCCATTAAGAGGGTCATCAAAGAAAAATGGTCCTACAATTGTATCTTGTATTATTCCGGCCCACACATTAGTTTTCTGTGGGCGCTGAGTATGAAGTTCCCCTCATCCAATGTGGGTTCTCTTCAGCCCAGTAACGACAATTTTGGCGATTTACGTGCCCATTTAATGTAAAAGTAGCCTCGTCAGAGAAAACTATCCACTCTAAAGATAACTGGTTTTGATCAATACAAGTCATCAATAAATCGCAAAATTCCACTCGTCGATCTGGATCATCTTCAAGTAGCTCTTGAACAGCTTGCATTTTATATGGGCGTTTTTTCTCATATTTAAGTATTTTTAAAACTGTTTTGTGATTAAGATTACTATCACGGGCCAGTTGACGGGCTGGAGTGATTGGATTTTCTTCTAGAGCAAGCAACAAATTCAACTTCGTGTCGTCATCAACAACAGCCTGCCTCTTACTCGGTACTTTCCTGACATGACCCATTTCTCGATATTGTGCCTCAATTTTACTAATGGTACCTTGATTTAATGGTGGCAAGTCAGAATGCGTTTCTCGAAACAAGCGAACAACTTCGCATTGACTTCGCGTCCTATCGCCATATCCAATCATCATCAAAATTTCGATTTTTAGTGATTCAGTTAAATAAGACATTTTCACCAATTTGAAATAACACTTCGTTTCAAACTCTGAATACAGCATACAAACTAAATTACTCTTTGCGGCCGTGTAAAAACACTAGCAAAAAAATAACAAATATCAGTTGTGGCAAAAAATTGCTTGAAATTTTTTGTGGGGACATATGAAAAGTAAGGTTTACATTCCAAAACTAAACAACACACATTTTGAGTACGAAATTGTTGCGATAAAAATAAATTAAACTATAAAATTACGTTTTAATTGTATGCAACCCTACAAACATACTAAAAATTAAAATTTGATCAGTGCGTTGGATTTCTCTTTCCACCAGCTTTACAATGAGGGGTCACAAGCCATAGGGTTGCATTTGAAAAAATCATGTTGAGGGTGGTTTCAGCCACCCCTGAAGGGCTATATTTTTCACATTACTTGCAAAATGTAGGTAAATACATTTAAAAGTTGACGTGTCTCGGGAATTTTTTGAAAAATCATTCACCACCCCGCTAGCGAATATATTCCAGTTAAAGTCTCCACCGTGTATATTGTTTTAGCGTTGCCGCTTCGAAATTCTCGGATTTGTGACTATAATATCTTGACGCCCATTTTGAAAATACGCGTGTTGAAGCGTACTTTCAAGATATTATAGTCACAATTCCGAGAATTTCGAAGCGGCAACGCTAAAATAATATATACGTCACGTCAAAAAAGGTAGTCGCGTAGAAAACGTTATATAACTGGCCCAAATTAATATTTATCAAGATCTCAAAAAGTCTCGCAAACTTGACGAGATTTATGATTTTTCTAGCCCAACCCGGTCAATATCGTACAATAAACAAAGAAATGGCGTCATTGTTAATTAAGGCTTGCAAAAAAATGCGATCGTTAATTACTCGAAAAGTTATTAACGGATCGAGCTGATTTTTTTTTGTAACTTCATACTACAAATAGTAGTCCATACAAGAAATTTGGTTTTTTTTTCCACAAATTGTTAATTTAAAAAATTAGCGGACGGTTTCAGCTCTACGGATCCAGCGCATGTGTTCTACGCAAAAAAAAATACATAGGACACCGTTAAAACTAGCCCTATATGTTTCAAGAACACTTTTTTGATGATTTTAGCTTCTTGCCTACTGACTAGGCAAGGGAAAGTCCAATTGACGCGAAGGTTTGAGAATGTTCTCATACATAATTTGATGTGTTGAATACGGGAAGTATTGAAAAAAAAAAAAAAATGCTGGACACATTCTTGAACCTGAAAAATCGCCATTTTTAAGGTTTATTTTTGTTATTTTGGCCTCAAAGTCGATATCTGTCGCAAAAATCACCCTCAAGAATACTTCAAGGACACCAGTTATAATAGAACAAACATTCGGCAGTAAACATACTGCCTAAAGTGTGTCACGAGGAGATTGATGAAAAATTTTACATCATTGTCAAGTCCGTTTACTCACGTTTACTCGTTTATTTCTCAAAAATGTGCTTGTTCAAGCCCACCCTTAGGAAAAAGTGGCCTTGCTGAGCCGAAGGCCATTTTGGCCAATGCCAAGGCCAGAACTTGTTTTCAAAGGCCAATGTTAGAACCCGTTGGTCAAACTCAAGGCCGAAACTCGTTTTTCAAAGTCAAGGACGAAACTAACGGTAATTTTAATTTTTGACCTTGAATTCACCTTGAAGATGAGTAGTCTCGATACGTGAATTATTTTTCGTATTTAGTGCATTAAAAAATGTAGGCATGTCAACTTTCGGGTTTAAATAGCAAAATGTACCTTGAAATAACCATTTTTAAGGTCAATGATGCTTCCAGGAATTTTTTACACTATTTTTCTCATGTTCAACGCATCAAATATTCCCTAAAAAACACATCAAATATTTTGTGTTTCTATGTTGGTTGTATTTTTTCCAAAATAGCTCAGTTAGTCATATGTAATAGATATTCCGAAAATTTGCTCTTAATGTGAGTCTAAGAATTTGAAAAGGACGTAATATTTTCAGTTTGTCTGTCCATATTTCCTTGGCATATTTCCTTGAATAAAGCAACAATCATTTAAAAATATTCAACGATGTACTTTTAATAGCAATTTTAAAAAGAAACCATCTGATGGTCCATCCTATATTTTGATAAAGGTGAGTAAACTCACTTTGGAAAATTCAGAGGACGCAACAGGCAACATAAAATAGTTAAATAACAAAATGTTTGTACATCATTTTAAAGGTATTTTTCATTATTTATATGGAATGCACTGGACCGAATGCAGTATTCAAATCGAATAACTCCATCTATTACTAAAAAAGTTCGGTGTAAAATAGAATTACACGTAACCGTTTTTCCGTGAATCGATGTTCCAAGAATGCTGCTAATAATTAAGTATTCTACGTTGGAAGTACTCACTCGCTCCTTCTTCGAAGAATTTAAGGTACTGATAGCATCGGCACTCATTAATTACCTCTGTTGTTTACGCTTGTGATAAAGAAAAATATACATGCATATAAAAAGTATAACTTTGTATGTGTTTGTTTTTGATATGTTTGTGTTTATTTGTTACTTTGTAACAGTAGTGATTGGTACCATGATGATTGGAGAATCAATACTGGGGAGTAACACCAGAGTCGGACTCAGGTCGCTATTATCATAAAGCGATAACTTACAGAAAATAATGCAATAATGGATAAACATACATTGGGAAATGAAATTTATAATTAAAAAAACTTGTATCTTACAACACATGTCTCAGTCAGTTGGTCTCAGTTTCTGATTTATACGAAGATCTGTGCCGATTATGACACTTATTATTGGTAGGGTCTGGAAAGTATGTTACAACGCAAAAAGACGAAAACGGGAGTAAAAACGCTAAAAAGAGTAAAAATGTGTATACCTATCGCTTGTATCATTCAGAAATACCGACTGTCCTCATTACTTGAGGTTACGTTGCCACAATCAGTAGTCTTTCTGCATTTCTTCTCGTTAAACGTGAGCGATTTGTCCTATACATATGGTTGTAGAAGGAAAATGATCGTTCCACATCTACTGAAGTTAAAGTTGTAAATTTAAAATAGTTCACAAGGACAGAGGACGACACACCATGCACATTGTTTTCACGAATTTCGCACAGTTGTTTGTATCACTAACAGTTGTTATTATTATTTTTTACATCTACAGAGGACAATGCACGTGTTAGTATTATTTCTATACTTGTAGACGTTTTTTTACAAAACCCGTTTACTAGCTAGCAATATCGGGGTTGAAATATCTGAAACACTTAAAATTCGTATCAGAACATTATCGACCTTATTACCGCAAAAATTGTTTCGTCCACTGTCAGCCACATAAATGTATTGCGTGTGTCTTCTTTGATATTTCTCATGACACGTTGATATGTCTTCTAGAACTAGACAATGGAAAATCGCATACATATTTGTCAAAAAATGTCTAAAGTGAACATTGTCGACCACGTTCCACGAAAGGCTACATGCGCAAATCATTATGCACAAATCAACCCAAAGTTCCTCTTTTTTAATAGTACCAGTAATATTTTGTTGATAGATATTCAATCTAAATGTCTTTCACACTCTCGTTTGCAAGGAATGCATAAAATAGGAAGAGTCTTAGTGCGCTATCAGGCACGGTCAGTGGCGTACGTATGCACGGGCAAGAAATACACCTGTACATCATTTACTGCGTTGTGCACATCTTACGCCCTTGAGGGCACAATTGACCAACCCTAATTACACTGTAAGCAAGTCAAGCCAACTTAAAACAATTTATGTTTTTATTTTTGTCTACCTAGTCTAGTCTACCTATCTAGAGATTGTTGTAACAATAACCAACAGCAAACCTACATTTGTTACGTTGTCAATTTCTGAATGTGTTATATGTAACGGGTGGGCCATCTATTGGTTTCTTTTTAAACTGAGTGTTATTTCTACATTGCCGACACTAACGCACTTGATATTTGTTACATATTATGTAGTCTAACCTCCTCTGTATGAAATGGATCGTTTTACGCTTGAACAACGTTGGGATATATTGAAAAATATTTCCAAAGTGTGAATGCTGTGTTGCAGAAACAGTGAGAAAATTGAGAACAATTTTCGGTCTAAATGAAGCTTCGTCAGCGCCTGGTGTAAGAAAGTTCTTAAGGGAAGTTCGTGAAACTGGCATGCTTATGGATAACAGAAGGCATCCACGTGCTCGTCCGGTGCGCACAGATGAAAGAATTGCTGCTGTTGCCCAAAGTGTGCGCGAAAACCCAAGAACCTCAGCTCGTCACAGAGCACAACAACTTAATGTCAGTCGCACTTCTCTGAGGAGAATATTGCCATAAAGACCTCGGATTATTTGCTTACAAGTTGCAACTTACTCAAGAGGTAAAGGAAAATGACCATCCACTTCGTTATCGCTTCTCCGTGTGGGCTTTAAATGAGTTTGAAAATGACGCCGATTTCAATCGAAAAATAATTTTTTTGGCGAAGCTCATTTTCACCTTGGAGAACATGTTAATAAACAGAACTGTAGGATTTGGGGTTCCGAAAATCCACACGTAGTCATAGACAACCCAATGCATCCTGCAAGAGTGACTGTTTGGTGTGAGTTTTGGAGTGGTGGTATCATTGGTCCGTACTTCTTTCAAAATGAAGATGATAACAGCGTTACAGTAAATTGAATGCGTTACAGAGGCATG